>JAJGRX010000916.1:0-72141 GCA_025461125.1 Carex kokanica | reverse complement strand
TACAACTGCTTTTTGGAATCATTAGACAAATTTTGGAATTTATCATAATTTTTATCACTAATTTCATCTTCCGCGTCACGAAACATTTCCTCCAGATTTTCAATAAACTCGTGTTCTACATTTTCACCAAATTCATCTCCATCTCATCATCGTCGGTTCCGGGTTCAATATTATCAAAAATTTCGGCATCCTCGTAATTCTCGATCCAATCAAGTTCAAAATTATCAGAAATTTCTACATTCTCATCATTCAATTCACAACGATTAAAATCTTTATTGGTACTACTACTTTCACCAAATTTCACACGTGCATGATCCAACATGTATACTCTTCTTAAATCCCTGACAAATTAAATGACCTCTAATTTCTTCGAAGTCCACAAATCTTAAATATTTTTACAATCTCTACAAGGACACAAAATGTCTTTTTCTTTTTTCTTCACTCTATACATCTCAGCAAATTTTATAAACTCATCAACGCGAACCAAATATTCTTCACTGTCACGTCGCAATTCATACATCCAACTTCGATCCATCTGTAAATTAAATTATAAAAATGATTTGATCAATTAATCAAGCATGGTCAACATATATTGTACCAAATTTTGGGCTTACAAAGGGCCGGTTTACAATCCTAACCCACTCTTTGAATATTATGTCTCATATGTGAACACATATTAGCAAGTTTTAATTAGTATTTGAGAAAAATTCGGCAGCATTTCCCCTTAACTCCCCAAGTATGCGTACGAACCACATACTCGTAGGAGCAATAAGGGAAAATACCGTCGAACTTTCCTCAAATACTAATTAAAACCCACTAATATGTGTTCACATCCTAAATGAGACACAATATTCAAAGAGCAGTCCCAAAACGGGGACTGTCCAAAATTAATCCCTATTGGATTAATTTTGAACGGGCATGGACCTAAAAATCATTTATAGGTCGGTTATTGGACAACAATACACTAATTATATATTTACATTACCTAATTACTAATTAAATCAAGCATGAATGCATATATTACACACCTAAGTAAATAACCAATAATTACTAAACAGAAAATTAGAGAGGAAAAAGGAAAATATGTTATACTAACCTTCAAAATTTAGAGAGGAGAAAATAAAAACTTCAAAGATGACAGCTTTCAACTAGCTATGCTAGCCTTTAATTTGCGGAAATCAGATCTCAGTTCAACACAGACAGAGGGCATATTAATTACTTGATCAAAACGGCGCAGCTGGAGCTAGAAGTCTCTGGAAGAGAAGGGCCCTTATATATTGGATAAAACCCTACACGGCTTTTCTACACGGATTTATACTTAACAATCCGTGTAGCTCTGTCACAATTTAAACACGGTTATTTATTAAAAAAGCCGTGTAGCATAACCCTTTATACACGGATATTTGATAAGAAAACCGTGTAGCTCTATAACTATTCTACACGGACATGTAACTAAAAACCGTGTAGCTCTCTTAATATTTGTACACGGTTATTTAATCAAATATCCGTGTAGCAATTCATACACAGATTTTTGTATAATATCCGTGTAGCTCTCTCAATCTTTTCCACACAGTTTCTTTGCACGCGGCTTTTTTTTCCCTAATAAACCTGTAGCTCTCTCAAAAATTATACACTGATTTATAACTAAGTGTCCGTGTATAATTCCCAATATTTTTAACCCGTTCACAATTTCATATTTGACACACGGTTTTTATATAAAATTAGAAAAAACCGTGTACAATGTGCCGTGTAGAATTAGCTTTTTTGTAGTAGTGACATTAGTTGCAGAGTTAGGGGTGTAAACGGAGCGGATTCGGAGCGGATAATGCTCATACCAAATCCGTATCTGTCTTTCAATGCACAGATACGGATACGGATAGTAAACGGATATCAAAATTCAAAACCATATCCGTCTTAACCGGATACGGATACGGAGCGGATAATATCCGAATACGGATTCGAATACGAATATGGAATGGATAATTGTCGGATATTGAGTCATATGTATTTACTTATTAGTTCAGTTCACAGTCGTGTACACACGGATCTCTTTTTCTTCTCCAGTAGCTCATCCCCAGAATCCAATTTATAGAAAATCATAAATAGTATTTACTTGAGTCGTAGCAAATGTGAGCTAAATAAAAAGCCAATTTCATAATAAAACAAGCCAATTTGAAATAATAAGTAAGAGCTCCTGAATTGAATTGAATTGATGAAGGTTTAGGTACCTTTTAGTGCTACAGTATCGTTAGGGAAATTAAAGGTTTGGTTGATTAGTTTAATTTGTAGGAGAATTAAGGTGTACCAAATTAGTTCAATTTGTAGGAATGAAAGGCGTGCCTAGCTGCCAAGCCCTCACAAAGCAGCAAATAGAAATCAAGTAGAGTTGTAGAGAGTTTTGATTTACCTAGAATTTGCCTCAAATTGTCACTCAAGCCCTTCACAGGGAGATCAGTCACTCAAGCATTCAAGCCCCTTCTTAGTCGGAGGACACAATAGGTAGGGTTTAGGATATGGAAATCAATCACTCAGCCCCGCACAAGGGAGAGGATAAGGTAGATACCGTAGGCCGCGGCCTACGTGGTCGGTAGGCGTTTGCAAAGTGGGAGAGAGGAAGACGGTGATGGGACAGCGCAAAGAGAGAGGTGAGAAAGAGCGGCAAAGGGAAATGAAAATGAAAGGGCAGCATGTAGAGAGTAGAGACTGGGAAGTTAGAAGGTCCGGATCTCTACTAAAAATTATAAAAATTAGTCCCACAAGTGAAAAAGATATAAAAGTGAGACATCGTATATACAAATCGTTTTGCATCTGAAATGTAAGTGGGTTTCAGAGAGATGAATATTGGATACAGATATATTCGGATATCCGTTCCGTTTAGCAGTATAGAAATTTATCCGTTTCTGTATCTGTGTATTTTGACTCTGTTCAATATATATCCGGATCCAAATCCGTAAAGTATCCGTTTAAAATGGATACGGAGCGGATTCGGACCGGATAATCCGGATCCGTTTACACCCCTATGCAGAGTACCTTAGCCTCACTCAAACCATAGTCTGGGCTTTGTTGCAACTTGAAATATTAGAATTTTGTTTCTTACTTTGATGCAAACCGGCCGACAGATAGGAGAAAACTAAGTAGTAAATAAGTAGTAAAATATGTTCGGATATCCAAACGCATCCAAATTTGCTCGAATATGATGGGGAAAACTAATAGTAAAATATGTAAAGTGAATAATAATACTCTTAAAATGTATAACAATAAACATGTTATTTTATTTTTATTTTGATTACTAGCAAAAGCTTGTAAAAATATACTAGTATGGATAAATTCTGAATATTAATTTTGAACTTATATATTCATATAAAATTAAAATTAAAAAGTGAAAAAAATTTATGTTCATCTCAAAAAATATTATAAATTAAATTTAACGATTTTATTTCACATATACATTTTATTTTTATTAAAAATTAACAAGTGGAAGTATAACGGAAGTACAAAAATAAAGATATTCGAAATTAACATGTGAAAGTATCACCTCGAGACTTTTGCTCCCGAAATTTTTATTAATATTCACAAAAAATATGAAATTTAACATTCCGCATTCAAATTTGAGACAATTTGAAATCTGTCCAATCCAAAGAATAATTCTCTCGATTCAGGTCTTCTCTCTGCAAAATTATTTTTCAGATTCAAGGGTGCCTTGGTTAACGCAGACCTGAGAATAATTTTCCGGATTTGGTTTTCCGGAGAATAATTCTCCGAATTTGAGTTTTTCTTTTTTTAATTAAAATAGAAAATGTTATGATTTATTTATTTTTTGTATTGAAATACACTACTAGAATTTTCACATTTTCCATGGAGAGCAATGTTATTTCCAAGGGGAGGAAGGGCTCATGGAAATGAATTCGCTTTTTGACACACTTAACCATTTCCAACGGCAGTCTCATGGAAATAGTAGCGCATGGAAATCCCTGATGTCTGCCTTTGGAAATGGTTCATATCCACCCTTGAAAATACTTTTGCAAGACCCATTACCCGCCAAACAGACCAAATACTATATTTTATTGATAGCCCATGGAAATACCTTACATCTTACCCTTGGAAATAAGTGTGAAGGAGGGAGACATATTATTTCCATGAGCTACCCTTGGAAATGTTTTGTTTAATCTGTTTATATTATTTTATAGTGGAGGTTCATGGAAATACTGGAGCCCTATGCTCTTGGAAATGTTTTATTAGTTCAGTTTATATTATTTTATAGTTCGACTTAGTATTTCCATGAGAGTACCGTTGGAAAAGTTAAGTTCCTGGAGACAGAAACGTTTCTGTTTATTTGAGATGTCCCTTTGAATCTTTAACAAAATGAAATCACAGCAAGCATTATTCAATTGCGATATTTAAAATGAAGCATACAAATGAAAACATAAATTTTAGGTCTTTGCCAATAACAAGACATAATAAAGTTTAATTTAGATACAAAAATTTATGATAAATGCAAGTCATACATAATATCTCCCTTTGAATGACTCTTGTGTTGACACTTGTTACAAACCAAAAAAAGAGAGAACAAGGTTAGAGAAGGCATTTGACAAAAATGAAGCACGCCGGATTATAAAAATGTATAGTAACTCATAGTGAAAAACCTAACACATGTATGTTGATTTACCAATTAATACTCTTGATCGGAATCATCGGAGCCTAAGCAATCTTCTTCACAATCTTGCTCCATGTCATCATTTTGCCCCATGTCATGCTCATTCTCCTCCTCTATGTTGTTTTCGTCCCTCGCCAAACTCGGCGGTTCATTTGATGTTACCAGCAGAAGGTTCATCGTATCGATCACTAGCTCGAACTCATCTTCTCGAAGGACCATACCATCCCAATCAATGTCTTCGCCCATTGTTGGTTCAATTGGATTATCCGGTCTTTCCTCTTGGTAAAAATCAATGTTTGTATCATCGCCCTCGGCACGAAACCTCGACTTTGGGCTTGTTTTCATTGCTACCCACCATGGGCGTCTTTCGGCCTTTGCGATGCATAAGGTAGGTAGCATACTTGTGTTGCTTGAGCTGCTAATACGAACGGCTCGTAATTTGTAAGGTGAGAAGAATGCTTAACCTCAACAATACCATGTTTGCGGTCCACCTTTACACCGTTTATTATGTCGAACTAATCACACCTAAAGATAATTACCTTGTGGGCATCATATTGTAGCTCAATGACCTCTTGAAGAATTTCATAGTAGTCTATTTGTGTATTGTTTGCATCCCACTCTCCTTTAATGCAAACACCGCTACTTTTAGTTAACATATTTTGCCCATATTTTTGTGTGTGAAATCGAAACCCGTTGACTTCGCACCCTTCGTAGAAGTACGCTTCTTTGCTAGGCTTGATTCCTGCCATTCGTATGTCGTAATCGTCTTCATCACGAGAATTTATCACCTTTTTACGTAACCAAATTGCGAAACCCTCTTGACGAATTTTTGGAAGATCTAATGGGCTTGTGGCTACTCCAGAGTCGAGCATGCATGTATCAAACTCTCTGCATATTAGAACATGTCAAAATAGTAGATTTTGATAGGTTCTAGAATAGATAATTTTGAAATCATCAAAGTAAAATTTGTAAGATTGTACCCTATGTACTTCTCACAGATCTCTGGATAATTTAGGATGACATAGGTGTATGCAGCATTAGAATCTGTTTGAGAGAGAGGCCTTCGTCTTCTCCTGCCAATGCAACGGGTCGGAGTATCAAATATGGAAAGGTGTCCTGCCGAACGAATACTTGTTTCAACTCCTTCTTGGCCAATGGTAGATTTTTCGGCAAATTAGTGTGCGGAAAATGTACCGATTTCTTTAGCAATTGTGGCCTCTACAATTGAACCCTCCACACGTGCCTTGTTTGTGACTCTCATCCTCTGTTCTTTGTTACGCCTGTAATTACAACAATGGTTAAGTTTAGCGTTCCTTTATGTAAAATAAAAAAAAATTCCAAACCACAACGAACCTTTCACATGGAAACATCCATCGGGACCCTACTGGCCCCCCATTCTAGCCTCGTATGATACATGCAATGCCAGATGCTCCATTGAATCGAAGAAACTGGACGAAATTTTTTTTTCCGCCTTGCACATTGTGACAACAAAATCTGTTTCTAATGTCGCAATACGGTTTGGATCAATTTCCTTGGCACAAATCTCTCTAAAGAAGGCTGAAATCTCACATAAGACATCAATATGGAATCCGGGATAAAATCACGAAAAGAGACGGGGAGGAGGCGCTCCATGAAAACATGTAAATCATGACTTTTCAGTCCAATGAAGGTGATAGTGGTTAGGTTAACCAACCTTGACCAATTTGATGCGTAGCCATATGGAAACCTTACTACATCCTTGAGTCATGTTAAAACAATCTTCTTATCATTTGGAGAGAGTGCGAAGGGGGCCTTCAGTTTTTCCATCTTTTCCGAGTTGTTACGTGCCGGAATTAGGTGTTGGGTAGGATGATCACAATAAAGAGCCAAATCTTTCCTTGCTTTCTCATTATCCTTGGTTTTTCCACCTATGTTTAACAGCGTGTATAGCAAATTTTCCGTGAAATTCTTCTCGAAATGCATCATATCCAAATTGTGTTGCAACAAATTGTCTTTCCAACAGGGTAATGGTGGCGGATCATTTTTGAGCAGCTACTCTCCCGTCAATCTCGGTGGTGGCGGATCATTTTTGACTTTGCCTTTTTTGAAAATTTTCCTATCTCGATGGAATGCGTGATCCGGAGGTAGGAAGCACCTTGTACCATCAAACCAACTTGTTTTTCCACCATACTGAAGTTGAAAGGCATTTGTCTTCTCCATGCAATAAAAACACCCCAATCGGTCTTTTGTACTCCAACCACATAGCATCTCATAAGCCGGGTAATCACTCACTGTCCAAAGTAATTGTGCATGTATCTCGAAATTCACTTTCTTATACCCATCCCATGTCATTTCCCCATCGAACCACAAATGCTTCAATTCGTCGATTAAAGGTTCGAGAAGAATGTCAATGTCCCGACCCGGATGTTTTGGTCGATGACTAGCACGAGGAACATGCTATTTTCTTTCATTATCCCCGGTGGTAGGTTATATGGAAAGAAAAATCGGTCAACACGAATATGAAGCTGCACTCGAGTTGAATGGCATGAACCCATCCGTTGTGATCCCCAACCAAACATTTCTAAGCTCTTCTGCGAAGGTGGGATGTTTTCGAGCAAAATGCTTCCAAGCCTCGGGATCAGCCGGGTGCACCATCATCGGGGCTTTATGACTCACACCTTTCTTGTGACATCTCATATTCTTCGCAGATGATGCGATCATGTACATCCTTTGTAATCGTGGTGTGATAGGTAGATAACGAAGTATCTTTTGTGGGATAGGTTTAGCCTTCTTGTTAGGTCCAGATGTCTTATATCTTGATTCACCGCATACATCACACCGTGTCTTATTCTTGTTCAACTCACTGTAATATAACATACAAAAGTTAGGACATACATCTATTTTGCGAGCCTCCATGCCCAATCCATCAACCAATAGCCTTACTTGGTACCAACTTACCGGCATTTCTTCACCCGGCGGGAGCGTGCTTTTCATGAGTTCCAACATATCATTAAAACATTTTTGGCTTAATTGGTACTTAGACTTCAAAGCTATGGCACGTGACACAGCCGACAATACGGTGTGTGCTTTGCATTTCACTTCACCCATCAAGTTTAATTTCCATAGTGGTTGTTTTGACGCTTTCATCATATCGAGGAATTTCTTAGCCGCACCGGCCGGAGCCTCCTCATTCCAATTGAATTGTTGACCAGCGACATCCCTCACCATTTGATCAGTGGCATCGTTTGTGATTGGTGGACTTAGAGGTTGGTTGTTAGCAGAATTCGGATGGTGTTCCCCGTGTTTGTACCAAACATCATATAAGTTGCAAAAACCATGTTGATATAGATGTAGTTGGACGGCTTCCAAATCTTTGTTGTAAAGGTTGTCACATATTTCACATGGACATGGGATACATTGATTTCCATTAGCGTCCACACTCACAATTGAAGGCTTTGAGACAGCCGAAGCGATGAATTTGCTAACACTGCCATAAAGTCAGGTTCAAGAGTTCCTCCCGTATTTGATCGATTGGTACATCCATCCCCTATCGGTGGCCATTTGATCAGTGGGATCTATACAAATTAAAGTCAAGTATTTATCAAGACAGTGGCCATTTGATCGAGACAGTGGCCATTTTATCGAGACAGTGACCATTTTATCAAGACAGTGGCCAAGACATCAATTTATTAGAGGGACAGAAAATGGTATAAATTTCACAATTTCTCTTGTCATTTTATCAAGATAGTGGCGTTTTTATCAATTTCACAATCCTTTCAATTTCTACACGGGCGTTTAATTAAATATCCGTGTAGAAAACCTTTTGTACACGGATTATTCATTAAACGCCCGTGTACGTTTCTTAGAAGGCCAAAAAACTATTGAAAATTAAACGACCGTGGATAAAACTTTTCTTACACGAATTTTTAGGGGAAAAAATACCTTCCTACACGGATGTGTAATGAAATATCCGTGTAGCTCCCTTTGAATTTCTACACAGACATTTTATGAAACGTATAAATGTATTTGTACACGGATGTTTAATTAAATGTCCGTGTTGCTCCCTTTGAATTTCTAATGAAATTAAAAATTATTCTTAGAAAGATGGGTGTTTCACGTACTACGTACTAATTAAATTATATCAGAAATTATACAAAAATTCATGTCTAGATTATATCAAAAATTAATACAAAAAAACCTACACTAAATTATACAAATCCATATTTCTAGTTTACAAAAATTACTGTTGAAACCACTCTGCCCACATATCTAAAATAATCTATCTGGTTCTTGCTCCTGATGCAACAAAGAAATATTAGAAACGAAATAAAAACATTACAATGAGACAGAAATATCCAGAGATAAACCGGCCTTGAGTCTTTAGCTTCATTGGGCTCTCTGAAATATTATAAAAGAAATATATTATGCATTGAATTTTTTTTTTCCAAATAAGAAATATTAAAATTTTCAAGTTTAAAAGGAGTAAATATTATACATTGGATTTTTTTTTTCCTTTTCTCTTTTTTTCCACTGTTTGAACATCTTCCCATAATCCTTCATTGTGGTCAGATCTCATGTAATTTGCTTCGTCTTGTTCTGCAATTGTTGCTATCTCAGCTTGCACATCGGTACAAAATTGAGGTATCTCTTCGAACTGGTCGTACTCTTCTTCGTCGGTGACGTTTTCTACCCCAACAATCCTTCTTTTTCCGGATAGGACGACACTCCACCTATCATCACTCGGGTCAGTGACATAAAAGACTTGGGTGGCTTGCTTGGCAAGTATGAACGGATCATCCACATACCCGACTTTGTCAAAATCAACGAGGGTGAACCCGTCGTTATCAACTTTAACACCCCGGTCTTCGACCCATTGGCACCGAAACAAGGGAATGCTAAGGTGAGGATTGTAAACGAGCTCCCAAATTTCTTCAATAACGCCGTAATAAGACTTTGAAGCTATTACAGGCCGGGCATCCCCCGATCTACTGAATTCTTGGGACGTCGCCACCAACGTCACCCCACTATTTTGCATCGTGCTCTTATCACACTGTAATTTAGTGTAAAATGTATATCCGTTAATCTCGTATCTTGGAATGTTCTAACAACCATTTGGGGTCCTTCGCCCAGCAATCTAACAGTTTCATTTACGGGGGACATTTCGGGGTGTTTTCACTCTGTCTTTCATCCATCCTATAAAAGAACGGTTATGCTCGTCAGTAAGCCACTTCTGACTTCTCGTGTAGTTCTGTTGTCGAAGGATCGTCATGTGCTCATCATATATGGAGCAACATCAGCCATGTGCTGCAGTACAATAAAATGTGCCTTTCGCAGGTCATCGTTATCAGCAACTATGGCTTTCAACCCTATTGTCCCTACTCCTTGTAGCCTTCCCTCGTATCGAGATTTTGGAACGCCAATAGGACCCACACCGGTCATGTAGTTGGTGCAAAACTCAATTACCTCTTCTGTGGAATATCCCTCCACAATGCTACCTTCGGGGCGATGTCGGTTCCTTACGTAACTTTTCAAAATACCCATGAATCTCTCGAATGGATACATATACCGCAGGAACGCGGGACCACAGATCTGAATTTCCCTCACGAGATGAACAACAAGGTGAACCATAACATCGAAAAAAGATGGCGGAAAATACATCTCAAGATGGCAAAGGGTAACGACGACCTCCTTCTGCAAAGCGTCCAATTTGAGCGGGTCTATCACCTTGGAATTAATTGCATTGAAGAAAAAACAAAGCTTCGTAATGGTTTGCCGCACGGGCTTCGGTAAAATTCCCCGAATTGCAACAGGAATCATATGTGTCATTAAAACATGACAGTCGTGGGATTTCGGACCAATCAATTTCAGGTCCTTCATCGACACCAGCTTCTTAATATTCGAAGAATACCCTGATGGGACTTTAATACTATGAAGGCACTTACAAAAGCTCGTTTTCTCGATCTTCGACATTGTGCACATTGCGGGGGGGAGGTATGCCTTTTGCTTCCCTTTATCCTGCGGTGCAAGCTCGGGTCGTATTCCCATTAATTTCATGTCTTCTCGAACTTTAAGACCGTCTTTCGTCTTCCCCGAAATGTTCAATAATGTGCCAATCAAACTGTCACAGACATTTTTTTCAACATGCATGACATCTAGGCAATGTCTCACTTCTAAATATTCCCAGTATGGTAGCTCCCAAAATATGGACTTCTTTTTCCAAATATCTTTCGGTGGTGGTTTGGCACGTTTTCCAAAAACAACAGCAAGGTTTTTAACCCGCATGAAGACATTCTTCCCATCTAACGGACGACGTGCCACTCCAAGCTCAATTTTCCCGTTGAATACCTTCTTCTTCTTACGGTATGGGTGATTAACAGGAAGAAACCTACGGTGCCCCATAAAAACATTCTTTTTACAATTTTTCAACCTCAGCACCTGCGTGTCATCTTCACAGATGGGGCACGCCTTTGCTCCTTTACAAGTGTAACCCGATAAATTCCCGTACGCGGGGAAATCATTTATGGTGCAGAATACCATGGCCCGCAAATTAAATTGCTCTTTGCCGTACGCATCCCACCGGACGCCATCCCTCCACAATTTCTGGAGGTCCTCAATTAATGGTGCGAGATACACATCTATGTCATTTCCGGGTTGTCTGGGTCCTTGGATTAGTAATGACATCATTATGTACCTGCGTTTCATGCACAACCAAGGAGGAAGATTGTAGATGCATATAAGAACTGGCCAAGTGCTGTGCTGACTGCTCATGCTTCCAAACGGACTCATTCCGTCTGTGCTCACCCCTAACTTAAGGTTTCGTGATTCGCCACCAAATCCTTCGAAATGTCTATCAATGTTTCTCCATTGAATTGAATCAGCAGGGTGTCTTAGTTTACCATCTCTTTTGCGCTCTTCTTCATGCCAACGCAACAATTTCGCATCTTTGGGATTTGCAAATAACCGTCTGAATCTCGGTATTATCGGGAAATACCACACCGCCTTAGCCGGAGGCCTTGCCTTTTTTCCTCCATCACAATCGTCAGTGTCCTGGTCCTTGCGTTTATACCGTGAAACACCGCATTTAGGACAAACATGCATGGCCTCGTACTCGCCACGGTACAATACACAATCATTCGGACATGCATGTATTTTTTCAATCTTCAAACCCATTGGACAGATCAGCTTCTTCGCCTGATATATTGTACAGGGTAACTCGTTGTTATCTGGGAGCATCTCTCGTAAAAGCTTTAATAAGGACGTGAAACTCTTATCGCTCCAACCGTTGTGCTTTTAAGTTCAATAATTTCAACACAGCTGATAGTTTTGTAAATTTGGTACACCCGGGGTATAACGGCTTTTTAGATTCATTAGACAGATACTGAAATTTTTTAAAATTTTTATCACTAATTTCATCTTCCACATCACGTAACATGTCCTCTAGATTCTCAGTAAAATTGTATTCTGCATCATCCTCGTTGCAATCAAGCCCAGCATTATCGAAATTTTCGACATTCTCAAAATCATCGTTGCATTCAAATTCAAAATTATCAACAGTTTCTACATTATCATCATTCTCGTCCAAAACAAAATTTCTATTGGTTCCACTACATTCCCCAATTTTCTCACCATGCATAAACCAACATGTATAGTTTTTCTTAAATCCCCGACAAATCAAATGAGCTCTAATTTCTTCCGAATCCCCAAATCTTATATAATTTTTACAATCTCTACAAGGACACAAGATGTCGTTCTCTTTTCTGTCCACTCTATAACTCTCAGCAAATTTTAGGAACTCATCAACGCGAGCCAAGTATTCTGCACTATCACGTCGCAATTCGTACATCCAACTTCGATCCATCTGTAAATTAAAGTAAAAAAAAAAATTCCAATTAAACATATATGGTGGTCAGCATATATATTGTTCCAAATTCTTGGCTTATAAAGGGCCGGTTTACAATCCTAACCCACTCTTTGAATATTATGCCTCATATGTGAACACATATTAGCGGGATTTAATTAGTATTTGAGAAAAATTCGGCAGCATTTCTCCTTAACTCCCCAAGTATGCGTAAAAACCACATACTCGTAGGAGCAATAAGGAGAAATACTGTCGAACTTTCCTCAAATACTAATTAAATCCCGCTAATACGTGTTCACATCCTAAATGAGACACAATATTCAAAGAGCAGTCCCAAACGGGGGACTATCCAAAATTAATCCCTATTGGATTAATTTTGAACGGGCATGGACCTAAAAGCATCAGTAGGTCGGTTATTGGACCACAATACACTAATTATTTACATTATCTTAACAAATCAAGCATTAAATAATAATTGACAGAAATAATTAAGCAATATTAATCAGTAACAGAAAATTAGATAAAGAAGGGGAAATATATATGTATGACTAACCTTGGCAATAGAGAGGAGAATGCGAATTAACTTCCAAGCTATATCTCAGATCCGGCCTCGTTCCTTGTGCGCAGAAATCAGACCAATTCAATACAGAGAAGAGAGAGAAGTATTAATTGATCAAAACGGCGCCGGAAGAAGGCCTTTTATATAGTTCCAAACCCTAAAATAACCTTTCTACACGGATGATAATCTATAAATCCGTGTAAAAAAAATTACGAGAGCTACACGGACTTTTACATATGTAGCCGTTTATAAAAGATAACCTTTATACACGGACAATTATATAAACAACCGTGTGTAATATAAAAGATAAATTTTCTTCACGGACATTTAGAATTCTTTTTTTTTCCTAATTTTTGTTTTATTTTTTTTGGTTTAGCCTTCCATTATTTCGAGCAAGTATCTTTGTTTTCACGGATATTTAGCTATAAATCCGTGTAGAAAGACACACAGACTTTTATATAAACAGCCGTGTAAATTATTTTTCTACACTGTTAATTAAACAAAAATCCGTGTACTATTTCTCGTTTCTACACGGCTCTTTATTAAACGTCCGTGTATCATTTGTTTTTTTTTTTTTTTTGTCTGTCAGCTAGTTTTTTTCCCTATGTTTTTCAGAACAAACAATTTCCAAAACAGAGGAAGACATTTAAACTAAAAATTCATGTACCCTAAATTATACAAAATTAAAGCATTACAAAAGTTGGAATAAAAAGTCATATTGTAAACTAAAAATTTCCATTAAGGACTAGAATAGGGTGGTTCTTTCCTTTTGGTGCCAGTAGGGTTTACAGAGGGTAATATGAAGATACATGTTTTACTAAAGAAAGAGTTGAGTAAAAAGTTGGATGAAGGACCTAAAAAGGGAAGATGTGGATGAAGGACCGTCAGAGCCGGATGAAGAGTCGAATGAAGAGTCGGATGATCTCCGACTCTTCATTCGACTCTTCATCCGGCTCTGAAGGTCACATTCACCTCTTCATCCGGCTCTGAAGGTCCTTCACCCAACTCTTCACCCAACTCTTCGTCCAGTAAAATTGATCAGAATAGAGAGATAATTTTTTTTTCAATACTTCGATCGCATGGGAATTCGAGATGTAGGTTATCAATTGTACCAGATCGCTCATCTGTGAGCTCCCAAAACAGTAGCTCATATCGATCTAATTTTGCGATCTGAAACAATTGATAAACCTACATCTCAACCCAATTGTTAACTGTGAGAGGGGAGAGTATAAGTTGATCAAAACGGCGCTGGGGAGAAGGCCTTTTATATAACAAAAAACCTAAAATATCCTTTCTACACAGCTCTTTATTAAACGTCCGTGTAGCTCGCTCAAGGCTTTCTACTCTGTCATTTAAACAAAAAACCGTGTACAAATTCGACATTTCTACACGGACTTTATTAAACATCCGTGTAGCTCCTACGGGTTATATACACGGTCATTTAAACAAACCGTGTACAATTATTACCTTTCTTCACGGTTCTTTAATTAAATATCCGTGTAGCTCTCTCAAGGCTTTCTCCACTGTTATTTAAACAATAAGCCGTGTACATTTTCTAGTAAACGTCCGTGTAGCTCTCTCACGTCTTTCTACACTGATTCTTTTGTAAATATCCGTGTAGAGATCCTACAGATATTTCAGGCATCCAAAAATTACAACTTCTACACGGTTTTTTATAAAATTGCCAAGTCCGTGTACAATGTGCCGTGTACAATGACCATTTCTGTAGTAGTGGATTATGCAATTTTCACTGAGATTACCACCACAGCCACTTCTGATTACCTACAAGTTTGCCTTATTAATAAAAATCAGGGCATACCTTTTATCTCTGCGCTAGAATTGAGGCCATTGAAGACTAGCATTTATAAAGCTGCAATTCCACACAATCATTGGTTTACTTTGATAGGCTGAATTTAGGAGCAAGCAACATACTTAGGTATGTTAATAAATTAACTCATAAAAAAGGATAAACATGCTATTAACCAATTATTCGGGGTTAGATAATTTGTTTGTTGCCGGAATGCATCTTAATTTTGAAGTTAATTGCACAAGTTGGAGAACTAAATATTATCTTAATACGTTTGGAGATGGATAACGGTACCAAACTTCTATGATTTAATTGGCTTTATTTTGTTCTCTACGAGTTCCAAACAAAAATGAAAGTGAAAATCTACCTTAAATTTTGAATACTGTTTAATAGATTAGAAAGAGAGACAAGGTAATTAAGTTATTCTTCAGTACTCAACCTGTACTGTGTGTGTGTGTGTGTGCATGGTCATCACACTCATTTCTACTGCTTAATTGGTTAAAAATACTAAAATAGGTACCCTGCTGATCCATACGACCAGATTTGGTGGTCCTACATGGAGAAGACATGGACAAATATCTCAACCAGCTCCAACGTGGACCCAGACACAGACTTTGAGACCCCCATTCCCGTCATGCAAACTGCTGCCACTTCAAGCACCAATCAATCCCTTGATTACTCCTGGAAAAGTGCCAATGAATCCACCAATTTTTTTATAATTCTTCACATTGGTGAGATCCAGGACATACCATTCGCTGCTCGTAGGGAGTTCAATATTTTTCTGATGGAGATCCATTATTCGACCACTCTTCTATACTGCGTAAACTATATTCAGGATGGGCAACATACACTGACACAGGTTATAATGAATATAATGTGTCGCTCATTGCTACTTCAAACTCAACTCTCCCGCCTCTGATGAATGCCATTGAGGTGTATGTCATTACACATGCCACTTGGATTCCTACCAATAGCGAAGATGGTATGTTTGATCATAATTGTCTCATGGTTTACTCTCTTAGTCCTTTTAATTGTAGAACCATGGTTTAGTTTTCAATAACAGGGAATGTGATGGAAACAAGTGAACTTTGAGCTAGAAGGCTTTTTTTTTTTTTTTTAATTTGAATAAATTACAGGTTTTCCTAAACATATCATACAGAAATTTTACATCATCCCTCTTTTCGTTTCCAGAGTTGAGTTCTCCTTTCATTACTGTCAAGCAAATTTTAGTATTAACTCAAACATTAATTAAACAATTTGATTAATCAAACCTAGTAATTTTGCTTAATTAAAATGTCCTAAAGTATATTATTTCCAATTGCAGTTACTACCATGAATACAATTAAGGCGAACTACAAAGTAAACAAAGGTTGGAGTGGTGATCCTTGTGCTCCTAAGGAACTGTCGTGGAGTGGTGTCAGTTGCACTTCTGATTCCACCAAAACTCCATTAAGGATCATAGCTTTGTGAGAATTTCAAAACGTTATACTTCATACTTTCTGATTTACAGAGAAGGTACAAGAACTCTGACTAGTAAGATGTGGTGTCCTTTGCAGAAACCTATCATCAAGTGGACTGACAGGTGCCATACTACCTTCTTTTGGTAATCTAAGTGCTCTCCAGTCATTGTATGTTCCTCTAAACTAAGATGAATTTTTTTTTTAATGAGATTGATGTTTCTATCTTCAATCAAGTCATACTTTTTTCACCAATATAGTGGAGATATGGCTGATAATAGGACATAATTTTTCATTTAGTGATATGTAAATTCAATGTCTACTATTGCAATTCCTTTCTGGCATAGGTAGAATTCAATTTTGTGTTCTCATGCTAACTTAAGCTGTCGTTATTGCTACCTTTTATTTTTCAGGGATTTATCTTACAAAGACTTGTCAGGGGATCTTCCTTCTTTCCTCGATAAATTATCTGATCTTAAGTACCTGTAGGTTTGCAAATTAACCTTTATTTTCATCAAGACCGAAGATATCACGAGTTCAGTTTTAATTTTATGGAACTTTCAGGGACATAACAGGAAATGACAAGATTTCTACCACCCTGTCGGGATCGGCCGAATTGGATCGGAAAATCGGACTTTTTTGCTAGAAGCTAATTTTATACTAAAAAAATTGAAAAATTGATAAAAAGAATTTAGAAAAATTACAATCAAATAATCCACTAATACAATATAATACAAGCATTAACAACTAAAAACATACTCTTTCAATCAAATTTGCTACAAATTTGTGAGTTAGAATTAATATATATAAATTAGTTGTGACATTTAACAATAAAGTTTGAATGTTGTAGTGGTAACTATCCAAGACCCATAGTTAAAGGTCACGGGATCGATTCCCACTTGATCCAAAAAAATTTATGTTCTTTATTATATGCGTTTCAGCCGAAATTTGACTGGAACGGGCCGGAACGGGCTGAAATTTGACTGGAATGGGCCGAAATATGGCTGAAACGGCCGAAATTAGCCGAAATCTGCACTACCCGCTTAAATTGGCCTGGATCGGATCGGCACCGTCCGATCCCGCTCCGGAACGGCCGATTTTGCCTTCTATAAGCCAAACCATACAAATTCTCAAGAAGCAAACACTTCTCAGGACAATATTGCTGTGCAATATGATGCAAACATGCCTAAACCAATTGTGAACCGTCAATTCAGTTACAATGATCTGATAAGAATTACTAATAATTTTGAGATTAATATTGGCACTGGAGGATTTGGAAGTGTATATTTGGGGGCCCTGGAAAAGGGAACTCAAGTTGCAGTGAAAATGCGCTCTCACTCATCTTCACAAGGTGTTAAAGAATTCATGGCTGAGGTATCCATTTATCTTGCACTTTCATACCTTAATTAGCTATTACAAAAAAAAAATAGTAACTACTAGTTATATACTTACAAAGTTTGGCTTTCGAAAAGAAAGATACAGTAATTTGCTCTGTTTCTAGGCTCAAAATTTGGCAAGGGTTCATCACAGATACTTGGTGTCACTAATTGGCTATTGCATGGATGGAGATTGCATGGCTCTTGTGTATGAGTACATGAAAGAAGGAAATCTGCAAGACAAGCTCAAGGGTGATCATTACCTTTTACTCAAATCTTTATTCAAGAGCGGGTATTGAAACTATTTTCTAGTCAATTAGGATTTAAAGTTAAGGTCTCAAATCTGTCAATTTCAGATACTGCAAGGCCTCTGAGTTGGAAACAACGGGTTCAAATTGCATATGAATCTGCACTTGGTACAAAATTTATTTAATATCTAGAATTCTCAATCATTTATTCCTTATACTATCCATAATTAACTTGAAGTGCCTTGTATCAAGAAAATAACATCATCTAATATATATCCATAAAATCAATGAAGGGTTGGATTATTTGCATACGATGTGCAATCCGCCACTAATCCATAGAGACGTTAAGACTAGCAACATTCTCTTAAATGAAAATCTCGAGGCAAGGATTGCCGATTTTGGGCTCTCCAGGGTTTTTAACAATGCCGTAAGCAGTCATGTTTCAACAAGAATTGTTGGTACCCCTGGCTACCTGGATCCTGAGTAAGATCTCTTTTTTATTTTCCTTTAATTTTCCTAATTATAACTTCATTTCTCAGAGTTTCTTCTTCTCTCTGGTTATAAAGACCTATTTTTTCTATGAATTACTATTAGCAGTTGCATTCCAATAATAACGACAATTGATATGATCAACTGATTGTAGCCAAAGAAACGTTAGGCTTTGTATACTGCTTGAATTGAAAATCTTGGTATGAAAAGCCCGGGGTATGAAAATCGTGAAATTAAGAAATCAAGCACTTAAGGTAATCCTTGGTTATATAGATTAGCACAGTGACCTAACATAAAAAAAAAGTGAAAATTTTAAAGAAGTCAAATGACTTTGGATAAAAAACAGTCAAATCCATACACCTCGATGTAAGCACTACAAAGTCAGCTCCATATTTCCCACTATATTACCCAACAAGCAATGGAAACTTCTTTCCTTTCCCCATTCAAGGGCCCATTTCACATGCTTTCTCATGCCTCAGCATTCTTCTTGCATATTCCATTATCATATACCAAACAAAACAATGGAATCTGGTTATTACCTAATTTGGAAATAAACCTCTCAGAGCATAATGGAATCTTCTTTTGTACTTTCGTACTTCCATTAACATGCTTTCCGCATGCCTCAGCGTTCTTGCATATCCCATTCACCTCTAGCAAACAATCCTGTTCATGCCTAATTTGAAATAAAACCTCTCAGATAATAAGAGAAATCGACAGTTAATCCATCAAAAAGATCAAAAGGAGGCAGAAGGAGAATTTCTGAGGATGATAATTTTAATGTCCAAACATTTGGCTAATGATTGTTGAGTGACTGGCTGCTTAACTTTTGGAACTTACTGAAGAAAATATAAAAAGAAACCTGCTCTGTTTCCCACACTTTTCTCCAACTAATTTTTTGGCACAGAGCCGCATCAGATTGCAGTGGCTCAGTATGACTCAGCAGCCGCTGTTGACTACAGCGATATCGTTAAATTTTGTAACTGTTAAGCCATGGATTTTTTTTTTATGCTACTGAAAAAAAACCGAGTTGAATGCTTTATATAGAAGGACCACATTCATTAAAGACTAAACTAAAGAAAGTAATAAACCTTCAGGTACTATTCCTCATACCAGCTAAGTGAAAAAGCGATGTGTTCAGCTTTGGAGTTGTTCTCCTAGAGATCATCACAGGACGACCTCCTACCATTCCGGGTCCAGAGGGAGGCCACCTGAAGCAATGGGTGAACCAAAAGCTATCTAGAGGAGACATAGAAAGCATTGTGGACCCAAAAATAAATGGGCACTATGACATAAACTCTGTCTGGAAGGTTACTGATTTGGCACAAAGGTGTACTGAGATCTCTGCTCATAGGCCAACCATGAGTGCAGTAATCAAGGAACTCGAGGAAAGCCTGTATTTGGAGATCTCCACAGAGAGGAACCAACGTGGTAATGCCAATTTTGCAAGTGATGTTAGTCAGAACAGTGCTTTCGAGATGACTTACATGGGTAACATGTCTGCATCAGGTCCAATAGCGAGATAATTTGCTTGTTTGTTTTGTTGGTTATTTATTTGTTCTATTTTCGGAAGTAACTTGTGGATATAAATTGGCAGTCTTTTGTGACACCAACAACTATTGTTCACAGTACATTTGCTCAATTTGGGCATAGCTTCTTTCATCTTTTTGTTAGTGTGAAGTTCCTTTTAAAATTTGCTGATCTCGCCTTAATATCTGTTTTGGTGCATTTGATATTAGCTAGCATGTTTTATGTAATAACTAATTTTTATAAAAAATAATTATATATAACTAACCAACGGCTGGAAAATTAACTGATGTAAACTAACAGCTAGTGAATGATAATGTGTCATGCTGTATTTAGTCGTGTCAATCAGACGTGTTGTGTCATGTCGTGCTGAATAGTGCGTGAACTGGGCACAACACATCTATTCGCACATCACTTGTTGGCATGATGTGCTTAGATGTTTTTTTTGGTTTAATTCGGAGAAAACATTTAAAATAGTAAAAAAAAATATGAAAAAATGTCTAAAAACAGAAAAAACAGCCAAATATGATTTTCTTTTCTACTTCGTGTGTCTCATACGGTGCTGGTGCAACTGAATCGGTTGAGTCCACGTGACCCAAGCCCGCTCCTTTTGCATCTCCTTTTACATGGCTGGGGCCTAATTAGAGTAAGATGCTGTGACTCAATGAGCCTGTAAATAGTAGTCTTGTGTATATCAGATTCAAATGCTATCTTTCTATGGGTAAACTTTTGAACGGAGACCCGATGACAAATCCAACGGAATAAAACAGAGGATTCACCAGGTGAAGAAAACAGAGGATTCATCAGGCCAACGGGCAGAGTTACCTGAATAATGATGCTGTCCTCACTTGTCTTGGAGTCATATTTACAATTTCATTTTTATAAATCAAATGGAAATCTATCTTATATCTTAATTTTGAACCCGGGAGTGAACAGTTTCGTGAATAGTGCCTCTGACAAACGACCCCCTCTTCAGCGAAATGTTTTTTTTTTCCCCTTCGTTCCTTTCTACTGTTTTCTCGCCCTCTCTGGAAAGTTGGCCCTCGCTACAACTCTCCTCTCTCGAACCTTCTCGCAGCCACTTCGCTCCTTCTCTTCAAACCTCATTTCCACCCCTCCCCCATCTCCTCCCTCCGCCTCCTCAGCTTCTCCCCCAAGGCTCCTCCTCAATTCAAACCAAAGCAAATAATTACAGACAACAATCGTCAGACCGATAATAACAAATTCAATCGCTGATCGCTTTCTCGTCAATGGAGGTAGAGACTGTGCTTCCAGCTCACCCGAATAATGGCGACTTCGAAACGAATCTTCTCGAATTACGGACGGGTCGTTCAAGGCGGTGAATAAACTTCAGAAGGTTTATAGGAGCTACCCAACATGGCGCATATAATAATGAAAGGTATAAAAAAAATGAAGCAGCACGTGGTACCACTTAACCTAATTGTTTCCAATATGCCGTCACAACTTTGACAATGGAAGGCAGCCAGAGAGCGGTGTAGCATGAGGACAAAGCACAAGTCCAAGTTATTGTACTTTTTTTTTTAATTGCTTCGAGTTTGGATGTCCTTAAATTTTTTCAGTATTTGGTTATAATCACATTAAGAGCACTAAAAATCTTAATAATTTAAGGAATAGCTAATATCTAAAGACAAATTCGGTTTCATTTAGATGGAGTCGCATTAGCTTGAATGCTTCTAAGGTGCTGAGACAATTTGATGGTTCCTATAATCTAAATTTTTATTTTTTCTTATTGTTGCTGAAGTTTCATACATATGACTTCTTTTGTAGGTAAGATTTGCTTTAGCTCACAATTCAGAGGCTCTAACTCTCACTTTTCAAGACTGGATAGAAGCAGTAAGTCTAAGTGCTTTCTTGATTTCCTAATTTCATTTTCCATTGTAGTTTAATGAATGTTCCTTTCTCTAAGGATAAGATTTTATTTTGAGTTTCATCGACAACTTAACCACTAAATAAAAGATTTTTCAGCAGCTCCACACTTTCAGGTTATTTGACCTTTTACTCTGAAAAGGAAACAACTTGTCTTCGAACATTGAAAAAAAGAGATGGCTTGAATTTTTGTTTGACAGATTGATCCACGGCACCACTATGGGCACAACCTACACATTTACTATGACGTGTGGACTCAAAGCCAAGTCGTCAGCCTTTCTTTTACTGGTTTGTACTTTCTTCTGTTTTTGTGGTATAACACCTGATTGGTATGAAGTTAACTGGAATGTTAGCTTCGACAGTGTTGTAAATCTTACAGCATATCCCCCCTATCTCCTTCAGCTCTCTTCTCCTCCAACCAATCAAGATTCTGGACCAAATAAATAAACGAGTCCTAATCGTGGATTCTAACACACTTGCTCTGTTACCACCTAACCAGCTCACTCACGATCGGTCTGAGCAGTTAGCTCTAGGGAACTCTTAGAGTATCATAGAAATGGAGTTCGACAATGATGTGCTTGCTTCCTTGGTGCCATCTGTGAGCTCAGTAAGTGCTACGAAACTCTCTACCATCTAATTATTCTCTTGACTTTATGATACCTCTGTTTTCCTAATCTAAAGGGTAGCAAGGAGCAATCAACTTTCATTCAATTGGGAACGGCAATTAAAGCTACCACTGAGCCCAAAGGTAGTTTTAATTTTAATGAAATATCAGTTTCTATAAAAATGGAAAAATTGTATGTATGGTTGATATAGTGAAAACTCCTGAGAACTGGGAGAAACTTCTAGAAGAGATATAGAAGATGAGATGCTCAGAAGATGCACCAGTCGAAACAAAGGGATGTGAAAAAGCCAGCAGCCTTTTACCTCTTAAGGTAATTTTGGCTTCTCTCCACCAATTTTTTTCCTTACTACTTTGTTTTTTTTTTTCAATTGAGGTGTATATATTTTTTCAAACAAGTTATAGAATTAACTTTTTATGATATGAGATTTGTTATTTTGATTTTCTAAACTTAACAGTAACTGTTACATAGTGGAGTTGAATCTGGTTAATGTGATTCTACCATTGCCTAAAAACTTAGTGAGTGTCAACAGTATTTTTTTTTGTTTGAACAACACTTCCTATAAATATTGGTACTTTTGCTGATTAGAGTTTTTGCATAAGAAGCACACAAAATATCATCATCTCACTTGGGATAAAAATGAATGTGCAATTCGGGTAACCTTATGTTCTAGATTGAACTTCGATTTGGTTTGCATGAACAAGAGGTGGCCAAATCCAAACTAAAAGAAACATAATAATTTGTTTTTTTGTGGGTTTGATATGTTTAAGTAAATTCTATTAAGAAATCCTGTAAACTTCTTGATCAGGTTCCAAAATTGTATCAAATATGTTATCTGAAAAGTGCAATTAGTTTTAAGTTTATTGTGATACGTAGGAATGTATGTGATTGATGAGATATTTCATTTCAAAATGATATGTTGTTGTTTAGTTCAGGAGTTTTGAGGGTGTACCCTATCTATGTATGGAAAGGCACATGAAATTAGAAAATCATTTTATTTGTAGATTATAAATCGCATATTGACTGAATTGTTTGATATGCCTTTTCAGTATTTTATATTTCCAAGCAAGACACTCAGTGGTTGATATTCTTACAAGAATTATGTTCTTACAATTAGTTAATATGCCAATATTCTGGAATATCTGATGTAATTTACTCTTATTTTTCTATTCTATTATATTCAATTTGTGTCCAATTCGCTACATTTTGTTGTTTCTAATTTCTTTTCTTTCTTAATTTGCTAGACTACCTTTGATTCTTTTCATCTCTGATTGTACTTCCAGCGACAATAAGGTTAGAGAACCTAGCTTGGCTGGTATCACATTGCGTCCAAATTGAACATGATTCTTAAATCTTTGTGCAAATGAAAATGAGAACAACAAATCTCATAAAAAGCTTGAGAAACTCAATCAGTTCTTTTTGCCCCCTTTTTATTATCATAATTTTGAAATAAGAATCACCTTACGTGGTAAATTGCCTCTTTCATTTGTAATTAACCAAAATGGTGCAGTGCCATTAATGTCCCTTCCCACCCCACCCCTGATTTGAGACATTTTTCCATCTTTAGTGATGAAGTTTGCTTTATATGTAGTAGAAAAATGAGAAAAGCAATGTGGCTGTTACGGGCTTTTCTCCAGTCTAACAAGGGAATTGTCATGCATGGGTCTAATGCCTTCTTATCTGGTATGCCCGGTTAATTACCGTACTTATCCATATATCTTGAACCTATGGCATCTTATTTACATTTATGTGTAAATGTTATTGTCATTGAATACCATAAAAGTTTCTTTTGACTTTAATCTCTCATTTTTATTATGTTATCTTTTCAAATTTGCTAATTAGGATCACCAGCATGGGCAATTTTCTTAGTCCGAATGTTGGACAGTATGTACGACCTTTGTCCTTTACAATTGATTGTTATCTGTGTTTCTATTTATTTTCTCAATTTTGAAGTTGAAAATTAATTGAGGTGCCCAGCAGTAATGGGTTTGTCTTTGTTTCTTTTAATTAAATTTACAACTCTTAACTGGGATGGAAGCAATGTGTTTATTTTGCCTGGTAATAAGAAAAATAAATCAAAGGGGAAAGATAAGGTACTTAATCATTGGACTTTAATTAATTTCTTTTATTCTATATTTTATATTGGATTGAATCACCATCAGTACGTTTATCTATTCAGGATTTAAAGAGAAAGTAAAAAGCTCCTTTGAATCACCATATGTTTATTTTTATCTGTTTGTGCTTTGATTACGTATTAGTAAAAAGCTTTTGGTTCCATTTCTTTGCTCAGGTATTTTCTTTGATGAGTCTTTTGTTTAATTCTTTCTTTCCTCTATTTTTGTTTATTTTCTTGACCCTATAGAGAAGCTGCAAAAGCTTCTACAAGCTAAAAGCATCAAGTTACTTGGATTTGAATCTCTGTCTACCTCATTATGGTCACATACTTTGTCTTTGTATTAGTTATAATTTATCAAATTAAAAGTTTAGCTTAACTGACATAGGAAATACAAGATATCTGATGTGGCATATTCAGTTATCCGTTCTTCTAGGACTACAGGCCAAGTATGATACTTTCCAAGCTGTATACTGTTTTCCAAATGCTTCTTTATGGAATTAAGAACCATTGCCTCATTTACTATATATAATTACAACTCTGTAGGTTGAGACTTATAAAGGAAAAGCATAGACGAGCTGTGCATTTTTTATCTACAGGAAATTCAATTTTCAAGAAGGAAGTTAATATGAATTGTTCTATATGCTGCAACAAAGAGTACTTCAACATTAACTCTCAGCCAGTGTTTTGTAAATTAGTACTTCCATGTAATACTTGCATCTATATATATTATACTATCCTTTATATTTATCAAATACTTGATGATATGTACAATATCTGAATTCAACCTATCACAGACTCACCACGATGAATGCCGAAGCAAAGCGAGGCATATTTCTAGTTCTTTAGGTTTTGTTAGACAGTAGGACATTCTGTGATTTCTTAAATTTGAGGGCCATTATGTGATTTCCAGAATTTTCAGGGGACTTAAAATTTAGTGGTCTTACACAAAATCTGGAGATTTCTAGGGTGGGTCTGGTAATGTTTTCAGGGTTTAATTAAGGACTTGTTTGCGGACCTAGAAAGTAGCCAAGGGTCTTATGGAAACTTCCAGTCCCACGGTATCGCTGAAGTGTACTCGAATCTTAAGGAGCTTTCCGGAAATTTGATTTTCAGGCTCTTTTGTTTTCTTGGGCTTCATCTTCTTTCCCCTATTTTTTTGGGCTACCTTTATTTCTTACAAGCTACCGAATTCTCTGACAGAGAAGGTCCCAGTTGTCAGCTTCTTTCATCTTTACCTCCAGTCCATTCAGTTTTTAAATGTCATCCAGATTTTGTGCTGTACTGTTTTGATTATCCCACATCATTCACATTGTTGGATTCTTGGTCTTGTCAGAGAAGGATTCCCTATCACAGCGAGTTACATTCCATCTGCAATTCGCCTCACCGAAGCCAAAGAAATCTTTTGACCTCTTCGTTGGTAATCGATAGTTGTTTAGTTGGCCAAAGGGATTTTCTTGTTCTTCTCTCTTCACTTTTTTAACCTTAATTTTTGGATTAAGAGTAAGGGCCTGTTCGGCAACATGGGAATTTTGTGGGAATGGGAATTTTTAATATGGGAATGGGAATTTCAATTTGTCAAAACCAAAGTTATTTAAACCATGGGTAATTTTAGAATATAGGTGTTCGGCAAATGTATGGGAAATTTGTTAGGATGTTAGTTTATTTTTCTTTTTATAGAAGATATAATACTACAATTAAACTATATTAAGTGTATTAATACTAATCACTGATTATGATTAATAATTATATATATCAGATTCTAAAAAAAATTAAATGAATACACTGCAAAGTGATAAATGAGTGAATTGACCACACACTGCAAAGTGATAAATGAGTGTACTGACCACACACTGCAAAGTGATAAATGAGTGTACTGACCACCCACTGAAAAGTAATATCATAATTGACCATACACTACAAAATGACAAAGGAGTGATCATGACCATTTTCATTTAAAAAAAAATCTAAATTTTTTATATATAGAGCTATTGCAGCAAATGTTTCTTTACATCTTTTATAGCAAAATAATGGATCATCTTCTTCAATGGAAAATGAATAATGATGATGAGGATTATACAAATCTCATCATGCCACATATAAAGAGAAATATAATGGAACCAACTCCATGTCATACTTCAATCCTAACTGGAATGATGTATGTCAATGAAGTCTTAGATGGTCATGAGTGTCGTTGTAAGCGAGAATTTCGTATGGAGACTTTTGTTTTCCGTGCATTTGTCAAGCTGTTGAGAGACAAAGAGTTTCTCCAGGATGGACAGATGTTGATTGAAGAACAAGTTGCAATGTTCTTATACACACTTGCTAAAAATGCAAGCAATCGCACAGTGCAAGAACGATTTCAACGGTCGGGTGATACAGTAAGCTGTTACTTCCATATTGTAATTAAGGCTATTACTTGACTATCTGTAAAAATCATAGTACCTCTCGACTTCATACGCCCCAACTTATCCAATCGAGAACAATATTTAATTCTTTTTTAAGGTAAATTTAATTTCAATCATTCTCAAATGAATGTCTTTTTAAATTAAGGTAAGTTTAATTATTCACTATTTTTTAATATACAGGATTGTATTGGTGCTATTGATGGCACACACGTTCCTATAACTGTTGCTTACGAAGATCAAGCTCCATATCGTAATAGAAAACAGACATTATCACAAAATGTTATGCTCGTTTGTGATTTTGACTATCGATTTACTTATGTAATGGCCGGATGGGAAGGATCAGCTTCAGATGCCACTGTACTAAAGAGTGCACTTGACAACGGATTCACAGTACCACGAGGCAAATATTTTTTGGTTGATGCTGGTTATGCCAATACACCGCAATTCATTGCTCCTTATAGGAGTGTGAGATATCACGTGCGAGAGCAAGGTGCAGCTAATGAACGACCGCGAAATTACAAAGAGCTCTTTAATCTTCGTCATGCTCAACTTAGAAACCATATTGAAAAGCTTATTGGCATTTTAAAAATGCGGTTTCCTATTTTAAAAGTTGCAACATATCACACAATTGATAAACAAGCGGATATAGTTCAAGCCGCATGTATTATACACAATTTTATTGTATATCATAATGGCGATGTCACTTGGACTGCGAATACTAATTTGGAAATTAATCCAAATGATATTGTGGATGTACCGGATGGAGATGAAGAATACGGCGAAGATGATGAAAGACTTAACAATCAACGTCAGGCAGGAAATGAAAAAAGAGATGAAATTGCTAGGCTTATGTGGGATGATTTTGTTAGACGTCAGAATAGGAACTTAACTTAAAATTAGCTTAATCTATTAAAATTAAGTGTTGCTAGTTTAATTATGCTTGTTTAATAATTTCTTGTATTATTAAATTGTATTTGTTTAATTAATTTTAGCCTTTGTATTATCAAATTGTGTTTGTTTAATTGAGTGCTAGATTGTACAAGTTAATTTCAATTTAATTAATTAAACAAGTATTGATTAGTATAATTCCTCTTTTAATTAATTAAACAATTAACTACATATTTAATTTAATGAACAAAAGTTGTTATCTAAAAAGATTGAAGCAGCTCCATGAAATGGGAAAAAAAACGGAGCTTTGACCAAATTTATTTTTACCAAGCAAACTCTATGTCAAAAGGAAAATAGGGTAGTCATTTGGGAATTTAATTGGGTAAAAAATGGTGGTGCCGAACACTTCCAAGATAAAAATACCAAATGGTTACTTTTACCTTGAAAAACCCATGGGCATTGGGCTACCGAACGGGGCCTAAGAGATTGTAAGATGTTGAAAGCTTGTGAAGGTTTCATGGACCGAGTCCAAACAATGAGAACTAGCCAAGTAGGGTTTGAATAAACTGAAGACGGGTACGCTTCCCTTTTTCTCTCCATTTCAACCTCCCTGGAAATGTCCGGTTCCACTACCTTTTAATCTTTAATAATTCCCCTGTTGACCTGGACCAATCCTCTAGCAGTAAACATATTAACAATAGTAAATAGTAATCTTTTTAATAACACAACATTTTCAAAAATTTAAATATATAGCCCATTTTAATCTTCTTTAAGTATCTTTTAAGCTAATATATCTTTCCATAATGTAATTAATATTAGAGGAGGGATCGGATTACACTCTTTTTTTGACATATTTTAACAGCTAACATTTTCAATGTCCAAATAATCGATCCAAACCGTTCAACATGATGGATATATTAAAATGTGCTTGGAGATCAAATTTTACATTTTTTTGAATTTTTTTACTATTTATTAAGATGGTTACAAAATCGTTGATTTCAGACCATTGAAAAACAGCGATTTTGTAACCATCTTAATAAATAGTAAAAAATTCAAAAAAAATGTAAAATTTGATCTCCAAGCACATTTAATATGGTGATAATGTTGAACGGTTCAGATCGACTGTTTGGATTTTGAAATCGCAAAATTGACCTATAAAAAAACAGTGTCAAGATGTGTCAAAAAAAGGTGTAATTGTATCCCTCCTCTTAATATTATGATGATTTATTAATTATTTGATTTCCATAATTGCTATATACTCTTTGAATTTTCTTTCTTTCTAATTTTGCATTGAATAAGGATGAAAATTTTGGATCAACTTAGTATTGTGCATCACAAGAAACATACAAAGAATAACTCGATCGACTGCCAAAATTATTCATGATAGTTTGCATTCAATATGATTTTTTTTTATTATCAATTCACGTTTAATGTATATAAATATTTTATGACATTTTGTTTAGTGATTTTGCAAAACATAAAATGTCACTTTTCAAAATAAATTTTTAGAGTATATTGTGTCAAAATGTTAATATTACGACATTCTCAATAAAATAAGCGGAGCTCGTTAAAATAATCGATATATACAATGTTGAAAGATTTAAAAAAATAATAAATTCTTTCACTCTTGTATTATCTTTAAAATTCCTAAAGATGTGATGATATACCAATAACGAATATTTATTTATTTTACAAATCTAACAGTAGTGGAAAAAATACAATTAGTATCAGCCGATCAGTGTTGGATTTATCACTAAACCGATACTGATACATATTAGGAACGGTTATAATATTTGGCCGATCTTGATTGTAGTTATCAGGAACGGTTGTACATTAAAAACCGTTCCTGATAGTGCATACCATGGCATTATAAAAATGTACTTGATATACCAATAACGAATATTTATTTATTTTACAAATCTAACTTCTTTAAATAGTACATACATACCATTATGTATGATAGAAAAACAAATTTTAAACAAAATAACATATGTACGTATTTCGTATATAGAAAAAAGTAGTGTTAATATATGCGAGAGAAGTAGTTTGAAAAGAAAATAATTAATAAATGGTAAAATTGTTTATTTATTACAAAATTTATTTTAGTCATGTTAAGTTAATAAAAAAAAGTAGTGTTAATATCGTGATCCGTAATATCGCCTTTAGTTACTCAAATATATATTTCAGTTTGATCAATTTCAAACTTACTTTTAATGGAATGTTGCTAGTAATATTTACAACGCGTAATAATAGAACCATACAAATTAAAATTATTTTTAATTCATGTCCGCTATCTAGTAAAATGAAAAAAATTATTGTCACCTCTATGAAAATAATTATCTCTCCTTTACGGAATAGTTAATTAAATTATATGTCAGAGTAACGGAATATTTATTTAACATATAATGAATAAATATAGAGAAGTAGTAAAAGTACCAGAGTAGAACTAAGGTGTGATGTTTACCAAACTCTTTGGTGAGCATAACTCTATAATCTATCGGATTCACTTCAAGATGAATCCAAATCGTTCAAACCGATCTACTTCACGAGTGATGCGCGTACATGCAAAATTTTAAATTTTTGAATTAATTTAGTCTAAAGTCAAGTGGTCAAAATTGATGAAAAATGAATGATCCAAAATAAAGTTTTAGAAGTTATTTAAATGCATTCATTTTTCATCAATTTTGACTGCTTGACTTTATACTAAATAATCCGAAACATTTAAAATTTTGCATATACGCACATCACTCGTGAAGTACATCGGTTTCAACGGTTTGGATTCATCTCGTTTAAAGTGAATACGATAGATTATGGAGTTATGCTCACCAAAGTGTTTGGTGAGCACATCACATCCTAGTTCTACTCAAAGTACCAACAAATTATAAGTGAACAATTAGCACTTAATTATTATACATCTTCTCTTGATTTCTTTTTATTCTTATATAACTAGAAATGGATCTCTATCATTAGCAAACTTGACTTCGTAGTACTTAATTAACAGACAACATGCAATATAAAATTTTATGTTTTTGTTTTTTTAGTAGAAACTGTGTAGGTAATAAACAATACTGAACTGATTAGCATTGCTGATCAGTTCAATGTTCAATGAAGACTTTGTCAACCATGACATATAAACCTCCGTTTATCCTAAACAAAAAATAAAAATTGTCACAAAATGTACGAATGGTTGACTTTGAAATTTCTCGAGAGAAAAAAATTTGATCAATAAAATTGAACAAAATAATAGTATTTTCGTTTTAAAAAATAAGTACCTGAAATTCATATCCAATTTATACCAATTTATCCGAATTTGTACTCAAATGCAGCTGAACTAGATCTTAGTCTAGAGAAGGAAATTTGTCACGCCATGATCAGCCACGTCACGTCACGTGAGTCGATTATGTGACGTGACTCGCGTGTTGCGTGACGTGATCATTTGCGTGACATGATTGCATTCGAACGAAAAATACATGTCTCATCACGTCATGGTATGAAATATAGAGTATCCAGCTTTTTCTAGTTAATTTTCAGTTTTTTTGGTACGCATAGAACATCCATGTTTCTCTTATGGTGTAGGTTCAGTGATACCGGCATTTTTGTAGTACTGGTTTTTATTTTCTCTAGTTTAATCCAATAAATATTTGTAATTTGAATTTTTAAAATAATGTCAGATACTCAACAACCTTTCCTCTAAAAAAAATTTGCAACATTATTTACTTATTTTACAATTTTTATAATTTTCATATTTTTTTATATCTTTTTTTTTCTGAATTTCAACAATTTAAATTAAAATATAATAAAGAGTTTAAAGAGTTTATATCTTTTTTTTTCTGAATTTCAGGCGTGACTACACGTGACGTGACTGTCTGCCACTATTTTAATCACGTCACGTGACCAAATCACAGCGTGTTTGTTACGTACGTCACGGCGTGTCACTCTATCTTATCCTATGCTCTTGAAGAGAATACAGAAGGGGAGGGGAAGGGGAGGGGGGGAGTGACCAGACCTGATTAACATCTGTTTACTTTGTTCTACTAAATTCTTATGGGGTGAGGATGGAAGGGGAGAGTACTTGTGAACTCTGTATACAAGCTATTCAAATTTAAAATCTCAATCTTGGTTGTGTAGAATATAAACTCTTTATACTGCCTCTCTTACTCTCCCTGTCCTAGTACTTCTCTAAACCATAGGAAAAGAAAATCATATTATCATGAATATAAACAAGTTGTAAACAAAATAACATATATTCTAAATTAAACTTTGAAGTAAAAAATGTTATGATAATTCATGAGAGAATAGTTTTTAAAGAAAAACTAATTAATACAGAATAAATTTGTTTAGTATAAATATTGAGATTTTTGTGTTCCTTAATAAAAGATAAGTGTTAATATCATAAGTTGCAATATAGACATTTGTTATGAAATATATTTTTTCTATTTTTTCAATTCGAAACTATTTTTTTTGGAGTTTGATCTGTGGCAAAATCAATGTTTTCGTATACGATGATCGCAAATTCGAAATCTGGAAGAAACAATTATTTCTGAATTAAATAGTCGAGTAGGTTGACCTCCAACAATTACCTCAAACTTAATTTTTTGTAGCAGGTATAGATCTTTTAGGGGGGAATTTATTTTATTTGAGTTCCTGACTTGAGTATATGAATATGTGTAGATATTGACAACACGTAAAAACGGAACCATACAATTAATTTTTTTCTTCTGTCATTTATGTCCTCTATCTAGTAATTGAAGAGATCAATGGAAAAAAATTTCTCATCTACGTAGTGGCTTAAACTCGATCATTGTAAGGAAAATTATAAATAAATTAATAATGTCAGAGTAACGAAATATTTATAAAAAATTTAATGAATAAATATAGAGAATAATAAAATACCAACAAATTATAATTGCACAAGAGCTTAATTATTAAACATAGTTCTCTTTTGTTTCTTATATAACTTGAAATGCATGTATCATTTCCAAACTTAACTATTTCGTAGTACTTAATCGACAACATGCAACATAAAGTTTCTAAGTTTTTCCTTTTTTTTTAATACAACTGTCTAGATCATGAACATAATCAAAGTGATGAGCATTGCTAATCACTTGAATGTGCAATCAAAGATTTTGTCAAAATGGCAACAACCGTCACATGCAAATAATAATGCCTGAAATTGCTCCCGTTTACTTTGATATCTTCTTTGAAAAAATGATTTTGTAGATTTATTGCATCAAAACATAGAGAAATTTCCTTTTATGACCATATAATAATTTTTCTTTGTTTAAATCTTTCTTGTAGGAAGGTGGCTATCTAATTATAAAATTATATGCAAGTTGCACATAATTTTTAGGAGCAGATGGAGAGTTAAAAAACATTAGTTCGAGCATTTAGTAATAATTAGACAATATATGTTGTGGTAATATTGCTTTGGATGTATCATTTGGGTCAAAGCAAACACATGTTTCATTTTTTGAATTGCAATCTAGTTGCAAAATTTCTCTCTGGAAGCCATTTCAATGAAATTATATTTTGATTCCTCCCTCTGATTTGCAAATAGTATGGTTTTGTAATTAATCCTCTCACATAAACTCTTGTTTTGAATAGGTAAATGCTTTTAATTTTTGTATTGAGAGGTAATGATATTTCTTGGATTAACATGTGCAAGTTCTTTTTGTAATAGCAAGGGTGCTAGTTCCTTTTGCACAAGAGTAATTAAGTAAGCTTTTTTTTGACTGGAGCATCACAAAATTCAGTTACAAACAGAAATTAGTTAACCTTGCTGTTAGGACTATAGTTAGACATTAACTGATGTAGTTAAGAGATTAATTAAGCCACTGTGTGGGCTATAAAAGAGATATAATACCACTTTGTACAATTACAAAAGAATGAATAAAGATTCATAATTTCTTTTCTTGCTCTTAATTAAAATATTGGTTTGCTGGTGTGATCTATTTTTATTCAAAATTCAAAGGAGATTTCAAATATACAGAAATATTATTGTCTTCAGGAATTAAACTTTTCCAAAGGTACCCTCATGGAAATAATAAGTCTAACTACAAATAATAAAATGAATCAATAAAACATTTCCAAGAGCATAGTGCTACAGTATTTCCATGAATCTCTACTATAAAATAATATAAACAGACTAACCACAACATTTCCAAAGGTAGCTCATGGAAATAATATGTCTCACTATTACCATCTTATTTCTAAGGGTAGCTCATGAGGTATTTCCATGGGCTATCAATAAAATATAGTATTCGGTATGTTTGGCGGGTCATGGGTCATGCAAAAGTATTTCCAAGGGCGGATAGGGAACATTTCCAAAGGCAGACATTAGGGATTTCCATCGAAGACTATTTCCGTGGGACAGCCGTTGGAAATGATTAAGTGTGTCAGAAAACTCGATTTCTTTTCCAAGAGCCCGTCCATCCTTGAAAATAACATTGCTACCCTTGGAAAAAGCGAAAATTCTAGTAGTGTAATTATTATACATCTTCTCTTGATTTCTTTTTATTCTTATATAACTAGAAATGGATCTCTATCATTAGCAAACTTAACTATTTCGTAGTACTTAATTAACAGACAACATGCAATATAAAATTTTACTTTTTTTGTTTTTTTAGTACAAACTGTGTAGGTAATAAACTATACTGAACAGATTAGCATTGCTGATCAGTTGAATTTTCAATTGAAGACTTTGTCAACATGACATATAAACATTTGTCTTATCCTAAACAAAAAATAAAAAAATTTCACAAAATGTACGAATGGTTGACATTGAAAATTTCTCGAGAGCAAAAAAATACTTTATCAATAAAATTGAACAAATAATAGTATTTTCTCGTTTTAAAAAATAGGTACCTGAAATTCAGATCCAATTTATCCCAATTTATCCGAATTTGTACTGAAATGTGGCTGAACTAGATAATAACATAGAGAAATAATAAAATACCAACAAATTATAATTGCACAAGAGCTTAATAATTAAACATAGTTTCTCTTTGGTTTCTTCATTACCAAACTTAACTATTCGTAACCAACAACATGCAATATAAAATTCGAAGTTTTTCCCATTTTTTTTAATACAAACTGTCCTAGATAATAAACAATAATCAAAGTGATGAGCATTGCTATCAGTTGAATGTGCAATGAAAGACTTTGTCAAAATGGCAACAAGTGTCACAAATTAATAATGCCAGAAATTCTCGCGTTTACTTTGAAAAATTGGACGAAATACTATATTCTTGAGTTTAAAAAAAAAATATAGGTACCTGAACTTCGAACCAAATTTATCACAATTTAATTAATCGACTTTGTACTGAAATGGCTGAACTATATATAGGCTCTTAGTTAGGTTCCATCTAAATTAATAGAGCGAACCTCAAAATAATAGTGATCCTCTTGGTCCCTGAGTTTAGATTCTATGTCACAGGTTTTTGGCTGATGAATCTGACGAATTTCGTTATTAACAGAGTTTCAATTTAGGGAGAATTTCACATATACCACTCAAAAACTGTCAAATTATGTATTTACCATCCAAATTTCTATAATTACGTATTTACCATCTAAAAATCTATTAACTCACATATTTATCCAATTAATCAAAATCTTAGATTAATTAGAGATTAATTAAGTTAAATATAAAGAATATAATTAATATTTGGATTAGTCCCTTCCCCTTCTACACTAAAATTTATCGTTATCTCTCGCCTCCTCCTCTCTTGCTCCGGTAAAACTTTCTCCTCTTCAAAGGAATGCTGATATCAAATGGACGAAAATAAATAAAAGTTTACACATCTTACATCACACCTTAACTTGCAGATGAAAATAAATAAATCAGTTGCATAATCAGCATAAATAACATGAATTGAAAATTAGAAAGAATTCCTAAAATTAGCGAAACACTTTCATATTCCTAGTTATGTTGCTCATGTACCTGTTGGAAAATAGAAGGCAGTTACTTGTGCTGGGGCTAAGTTAATCATTGATTAATTAGATAACGTATTTAAGGAGAGAAAGCGAGGGTGCTAAGTTAATCCTTGATTAATTATAGTTTTAAGAATATTAAGCATAATTAATCTTAGTTTTGGGTATATTTGATATATACTAAAGTTACATTGGATAAATATGTGAGTTATTAGATTTTTAGATGGTAAATACGTAATTATAGAAATTTGGGTGGTAAATGCGTAATTTCATAGTTTTTGAGTGGTATATATGAAATTCTCCCTTGAATTTAGTTCTCAAATAACTGACACGTCATTGACAGATGGACTCCACTGATTGGTATTAGTTAAAACTTTGCATTTGGTGTAATTAAGAAGTAAGAAACTTAATTAGGACATGTACTACAGGTAGCTAGATAGGTACCATTTTATTGCATTGAATATTTATAACCGAGGAGTGTTCAAATGTCTTTATTTTTATTGCTTCCATTATACAAATCTCTCTAACTTTAATGTCTAATCACATAAATTTTAAACATTATATATAAAAAATTGTTAGATTAATATATATATTTTTTCTCTAAATACACATAAACATATTACTTTTATTTTTATTTTATATGAATCAATTATATAAAAAAAATTAATGTCCACCAAATCATCAAATCAGTCCATTTTTACAAGCTCTATTAATACTAATTAAGATAAAACTGAATAAGTTTATTTTGATAAAGATATAATGAAAACATTTAAAACCTCTCTCTTATAGTTATATTGTGAAACTAGTGGATTCATCCCCATATTTTAACAAAGAAGAAACTTTTTTTTGTAACATTTCAATTACATGATCTGTAAAATTTTATAGATTATTTTGAGTAGAACTAGGGTGTGATGTGCTCACCAAACTCTTTGGTGAGCACAACTCTACATAAACTATCGGATTTACTTCAAACGAGATGAATCCAACCGTTGAAACCGATGTACTTTACGAGTGATGCACGTACATGCAAAATTTTGAATTTTTTGAATTCATTTAGTCTCAAGTCAAGTGGTCAAAATTGATGAAAAATGAATGATCCAAAATGAAGTTGTTTTAATGCATTCAAAAAATTCTCAATTTGACCACTTGACTTGAGACTAAATGAATTCAAAAAATTCAAAATTTTGCATGTACGCCCATCACTCGTAAAGTACATTGGTTTCAACGGTTGGATTCATCTCGTTTGAAGTGAATCCGATAGTTTATGTAGAGTTGTGCTCACCAAAGAGTTTGGTGAGCACATCACACCCTAGTTCTACTCATATATGAATACTTGTGCGCACCAGTTGTAAAATTTTTCAAATATTAGGCGGTTCCCAAATAGTAAGTGGTCCCCCAAGTAGTTTGTAGTTACTCACGCAGTTAATGACTGGGGGAAGAAATGGGGAAATGTTACGGGGGGATAGCTAGGTGCTCCCTTATTTTTATTGATTCCGTTATACGAATGTCTCTACCTTTTAATGTCTAATCGCATAAATTTAAAAAATTATATATAAAAAATTGTTAGATTTAATATATATTTTTTTCTCTAAATACAACATACACATATTACTTTTATTTTATTTAATATGAATTAATAATATAAAAAAATTAACGTCCAGCAAATCTTCAAATCAGTATATTTTACAAGCTCTATTCATACTAATTAAGATAAAACTAAATAATTTTATTTTGATAAAGATATAATGAAAACATTTAAAACCTTTCTCTTTATAGTTATATTGTGAAACTAGTGGATTCATACCCATTTTTTAATAAAGAAGAAACTTTTTTTTTTAATTGAGAATAGGTGTTGTGCTTCTATTTATTATATAACCACAATTTGTTACATTGTTTGTTGTGGTTTACAGAGGTAACTCCATATATAGTGTATTTACATGCCAACAAAGAAAAAACTTAAACGCCAGTTTGTAATATAACTATTTAAATTGTCAGTATTAATTGTCCGTAGGGGTAAAAACGGTACGGATTATATCCGATCTGTATTAGAAAAATTAGATGTGGATATTGATATCCGAATATCCGTGTGGATATGGATACTGATATTGTTTATGTTTCAATTATTCGTATTCTAATAGTAGATATATATCATATGTTTTAATATATATTATGAAAAATATTGTTATTCACCATTAAAATTATATAAATATTATGAACTTTGGTTTTTTTAATATTATTTTAATAAATATCCGATCTGATCCGTATCCGTATTTGTATTCAGTTGATATCCGATCTGTATCCGTATCTGAAAAATTAAAAGAAATATGAATATGGTTTTACCACTATCCGCTCCGTATTCGCTCCGTTTCACCCCTAATTGTCCATCATTTTTCATTCTTTTTGGATCCTTTAATATCGTAACTTTTTTTTTTTCTGGAAATGGAGGAATTTCTTTTTCAAATCGATCGGTTCAGGTTCGACATACTGATCCTGGTTTGGCGAGACTGCGAGAGCATACATTAGCACATCTCCTCCAGTGGAAACAATGCAGCGAGTGGGATTGACCAACAATGAAAATATAGTTTCTTAATTCCCGGTAATGTCGTAAACTACTAGCAAACCATATAAAATAAAATTTTGCTTTCCCCTACAAACTGTCTACGTAATAAACAATTAATCAAAGTGACCAATTAATGGTTGACATTGAGAACTTCTCAGGCGGCGCATATCATGGCCTCGTCCAGCTCAACTGGGCCTGGGATTAAGTGATGGATGGCCAAGTCCTCAAGAGAAAATAGAACACCCACTTTGGATAAATTCCTGAGCCTTCTACATTCCGAACTGAAAACTTAGTCCCTTCATGAAAGTTGTAGATCTCATTGTCTAGTTTTCAACTTAACTTGAATCACCTCAATATATCGGAGTTTGGATAACCGAGTTATGGCCGAAATACGAACTGCTATTAGGACCTCAATACGGTCCGTATTCCGCACCGACGCTGTGAATAGTTATGACACGTTTTCAATTCCAAACCGTCCAGAACTTATCCAGAACTTGAGGGGCAAGTATAGAGACGTCCCTAGGCCTGTCGGGAGTCTATATAAGCCTCCCCACTTGGAGGGATCACATCCTTAGATCTATCTCATATCTTTGTATCTTTGGTTTAGTTATTTCATTAGGTGAGAAGAGAAGAGTGTGTAGAGACTAAGTATGAGGATACTTCGTGTATGGTTGTATCTTTCTCTTATCTCTTTGTAAACATGTTGTTTCGCGGCTAAGTTTAGATTCTTAGAGTTGGCAATAAATCTTGTTACTCATGATGCTTTGATATATATTTCAATTTGATCATTGTTTAGTCTTTTGTTGTTCGATTGCTTTTGTGTTTTATGTTCTTTCTTGGTTAATTTTATTTATTAGTCTAGACCGTCATGTGATGGCCACACATGAGAGATCGTCATTTTTGGGCTAATTGAATTGGGATAAGAGAGAATCAAATACTAGATTAGTGGTGCAAAACTTAACCGGAGATACCATTAATTGGATCAACAAAAATGTACATGGGATTCTCGACATTTGCTGATGAATGTCGCATTGTCGTGTCTTACCATGGGGACACCCAACATGACCAAGATAATCAAGAAAAGCCATAACAGGATAATGAAGATAACATGACCAAGATAATCAAGATAAACCTAACAGTGAAGTCTGAATTCTTTTGGGCTACTCACAGATCTCCTTGCACAAGTCAAGACAAAAGCCATAACGGGATCTCTTGATTATTATACGCAAAAGTGATAATCACTAAATTGGATTAGATACCCTAATACAACAACTGAAAACCAACATCAAATAAGGTAAGAATTAAAACGGATTGAAGTAACAACGATGTGCCAAAATTCTAGAAATTTACATCTCTATCTTTATTTTACTTACTTTTAATTTTCGCTAAATACATTGATTACAACAACAACTCTTTGATTTCATATTTTGTCTAGCCTTTCGAAAGATTGTTGTTTAATCGTTCAAGACCTTCAACCTTATTCTCTGCAGATCGACACTCGTTTATACTACTCGATAGGATTATGCGCTTGTAATCCGACCCAATAGTAAACTGAGTTATAAATTTAAAAGCAACACGATTTCACTGATCACGCGTACACCCTATAGCAGATCAACCTATGAGATCATGTGTGTTTGCCACTTGACCAGATGCTAGTTCTTATAAATAGATCTCTATTATTAGCAAACTTAAACTATTTAATTTCTAGTGCTTAACAGGCAGCAATATAAGATTCTAATTTTTTGCTTTTTTAATGCAAATTGTCTAGGTAATAAACAATACACCAAAGTGATGAGCATTGCTAATAAGTTGAATGTGCAATTAAAAACTTTATCAAAATAGCATAAACCTTCATCTTATCCTAAAAAGAAGAAGAAGAGAAACTTCGTCAAATAAATAACAATCACAAAAGTACGAAATGGTTGACATTGAAAAATTCTGCGGAGAAATATTCTTCATCAAATTGGATAAATTAATGTATTCTACCGTTTGAAAAAAAAAAGTTAAAGAAATTCTGACCCAATCTAATTATCCGAATTTTTAATGAAATGGTAGAATTAGGGTGGTGTTTGGTTGAGACCTGTTTAGGGTAATTGAAACTTAGGCCAATCTAAGTTATAATTAAATCATGACATGAGTTATTTTTAGTTTGGCTAGAGATTGTGGCCTAAATCATGACTTAAATATAACTATTTTAATTTTATTTTTTAATAATCCTTTTGAAGATTAACATGTACTGGTAGAGGTAAATTACTGATACTAGTTAAAAAAAAGAGATAATTTGCTTAATGTATCTATCTTCAACACACATGCACACAGCTGCATTTGTATATATCTATGTTCAATATAAGCAAGTACAAAGGAAACTATAATGTATCAGATAACAAAATAAAAAATAATTATAAAAGGTTTCAAAAACGTGAGTTTTAAAATCTGAAATGCTAATTAATTTATCTTGTTTTGAAATCAGTTAGTTAGGAGCAAAATTTACTTTTTCAAAATTAGTAAGTTACCAGTAAAATCCAGTATATAATTTGATGATCAAATCTGCATAACTCTACAATTTTTTTATAAAAAATTCAAATGACCACATAAAACAAATGTTTACGAAGGACCACATTGCAGCTAGACGAATGTTTTCCAAATAAATTAGTAACAAATTGATAATGATAACAATAAGAACAACCACAACAACGAAAAAAAATATTATTGTTATATATTATTAGTAAAAATATCACTATAATATTATCGTTGTTATTGAAAACTAAAGATAATTATATATGTGAATTAAAAAGAAATGACATTTTCATAACAAAAGAAAAATGATGTTGACATTGTTTTTGAAGAAATGATTCCAATTTATTTTTAGGAGGAATTTCATGTATATCCCTCAAAAATTCACAAATTCATAATATCATATTTACCCTTCTAAATTTCAAAAACTCACAAATTTACCGATTTTATTCTATTTTCTATTAAAATTTATTTTAAATTTATTAAGTACGCATATTACTCCTTATTAAGAATAAAAAAAAATATGTAGCATGTTTCAGAAAAATGTAAGTCTTCTGATTGGTCGATCAAATTTGTAGGGAAAATAAGTCATTTCTCTACTTCTGACACATACACAATGACATTTAGTAATATGTGGTTATGTGAGTGTCAGAAGTAGAGAAATGACTCATTCCCCTTGGAAACATACCAACTAAAAGATTGATTTTTTTTGCAAAACATGTTGCATATTTTTTATATTTCTTAATTAAGACCAAAATGAGTACTTTATAAATTTAAAATGATTTTTAATATAAAAGAGAATAATATTTGTAAATTTGTGAGTTTTGAAATTTAGAATGGTAAATATGATATTATGAATTTTGGAGGAAGAAATATGTAATTTCAAAGTTTTTGAGAGGTATATAGGAAATTCCCCCAACATTTTAAAGGTGAAACAACGATCAAATCCAACGAAAATTTAGGAGGTTTTGACCATGTTTTGTTACGTCATAGACATCAATGTGCAATCTTAGAATTTGGTAGGAGCCAAAATTTCATATTTATTTTGGAAAAATCAAATAAATATTCTTTAGACTTAGTTTAACAGTTGTGCCTTATAAAAAGAGTATCTGTTCCCGTGGGCACTTCAGAGGAGAAGGAAAATGGAAGTCCACTCTAAAGGAATAGATTTATGGTTCTTAGTTCTCCTGGTAGTATCTGTGTCTACTCTACAGGTTAACAGCCAGACTGATTCTAAGGGTAAGCTGAATGCAATTAATGCTTCAAATTTACAATCACTTCATTCTCTATCTACGGTATGTTGTTTGTTACATACATTTTTTTTTTTGACTTTTATCACAAGAAAATGATATGTGCATAGAATTGTTGCTCATTGGATTGCTTTTAATACTGTTTGCTGTTATTTCTCCATTTACATGTCATAGTGTCTTGATTATCTTAAACATGCATGGACATTCTTGACATAATATTATTTAGAGAAAATATGTTCATCCTCCAACATTCTGTCCTCCAAACGCCCTCCAATCTTTTTTCCCACTCCAATCTCTATTTTTAGAAGTCCAAGACTTTGAGAAAAATGTCGGCTCTCTCCCACTCCGATTCTGATCTCTTCTCAATAAAAAAAGTCAGCTCTCTCTCTCCCCACTTTGATCCCGATCACCTCTCGCCTTCGCCTCTCACAACTCTATCAAATCCCCTCTCAACTGCGATGCTGCTCAGAGGATCTCTCTCAAACGATCTCAGTCACGTCCAGTGGCCATTATCTCGTCGGTCTTCTCTTCCCTCTCCACTCTTTAGAGATCTTATCGTAGCTGCCTCCCTGACTGCCTCCAAGCTCTTCGTTCTCGGAGATTTACAAATGAAATAAGAGTTGATTATGAAGATGAAGATGGAGGAGAGGGAGGGAAAGGGAAAAGAATACGGAGAAGGAAAACACTATTAAGATGTGTTTTGTTGCACAATTAAGACATTATGGAAGAACTATTAAAGCTTTCTGAAAAAATTAATATTAAGACTTCTCAAAACAAAATTAAGACAAGAGAAATCCACCGTTAAATCTTTCTAAAATATCTATTAAGAATAAAGACAACGGATTTGCCTCCAGGAAAAGAAAGAGCGAAAAAAAAATCCCAGACGATTTCAAACCCTAGGCAGCCGCCTCTTTTCCTCCTCCAACACAACTCTACTTTCAATCTATTCCTCTGTCATCTCTTCTAGGCTTCTCTTCCGACAAAGCTCCTGCTCTCTCTCTTGTCTCTACCTTGAGAGGAGAGAAGAATGAGAGAGAGGGGAGGGATCGGAGCCAATCGGCATCGTCGGAGTTCGGAGTGTTGAGTCTCTACGCCATCCCGATCGGAGCGTGGGTGAGTAGATCCGGTCATTGGAGTGCGGCGGCGGTCGAAAAAGCGGATCCGGTCGTAGAGAGCGATAGAGAAATGTAATAGGGTAATTATGAGTGTATATAAGTGAGATTAGAGTTATTTAGAGTAGTTTGGAGAATTTTGTAAGAATAAAAGAGTGGATTTAGGTTTAGAGTCATTTGACTCGTTGTACGTTCGTTTTTTTTTTATCAATGAAATTGTTAGTTGGCACTTAAAGCCACTAACCTTAAAAATAAAATGTTAGGAATAAAGCCTTCGAAAAGGAAAAAAAAACAACGACACAAATATAACTCAAAAGTATATGATGTATCTTATTAGAAAAAGAAAATCGAGTATAAAACGTTTGTAGTTTTAGAACCGCAAAATTTCTCATAGATCGTTAGAAAAATAGATGAGAATGATCGGAGTAAAAAAAGAGTGGGTGAAAGAAATATTTGCTCTTTTTGGATTGGAGGCAAATTGGGAGAAAAAATAATTATCATTGTTAAAACTTGTTAGAAGAAATTGTATGACTTGGCTAGAACACTATTAAAACTTTTGTAAAGCACTATTAAGACTGGAATACTAAGTGTTGTTTTTCTTTAATTCAGCCGGCACCAATTTACTTGAATACGGTAGGCGCCAAAAATTTGTCTAACCATGCATCAAAGTCGATCTTTGGCCGTTAAAGTTGAAAAATTGTTTGAAAATTGTAGTTGGGGGCATTTATCACCATAGAGCTAGTGTATTGCAGGGTTGGGCATCTGCCCTACCCTGAATTTTGAATTTTTGTTTAACTCATATGTAATTGGATTGTTGTCTGACTCTGAAATATTTCTATTATACAATGTGAAATATGAATTCCCAAATACAGTCCAATTTCATCTCTATTTTTTTGTAGCCCAAAATAAATACATGACGCGACGCGCCTTGACTTGGGTCACGTGCTATGATCAAGTCATGTTTATATGTGTCATGCCCAAATTGGGAAAGACGGCCACGTCACGTGAGTCACATAGTGACTAGTTAAGTTGGGATACATTTAACTATTTTTTTTCATAATTCAAGTTAGTTTTTTTTTTCAAAATTCACCATTGAAGACAAGGAGGATAATTACGAAGGAAGGGTGATCAATGATGCATGAGCTCAGTTGGGCGAAGACAAACATAATGGTCTGGACTGAAATATTTTACCCACCTCTGACTCAAATCCTAGATATGCCACTAGTTATCACGTCCCTATTTTTTTATTACATATAGTAGGGTTAAAATGCCCCATTGGTTTTGTGTCCCATCATGCCCCAACATCATTATCTCTATTTTCAAAGTCTAAATAATCGATCCGAACCGTTCAACATGATCTTCATATTAAAATGTGCTTAGTTAACAAATTTTATAATTTTTATAATTTTTTTACTAATTGTTTAGAGATGTACAAAATCACTATTTTTGAATGTCCAAAATATTCTAAAAACAATGATTATGTACCTAGCTATCTCAAAAAATAGCAAACAAATTTTAAAAAATACAAAATTTTGCATCCAAGTACATTTTAATATAAAGATCATATTGAGTGGTTCATATCGACTGTTTAAACTTTGAAAATATAGATAATGATATTGGGGCATAATGGGTACAAAACTAATGGGGTGTATTAATCCTACTCCTTTTATCAATAGTATCAATATTTTAAACTATTATATAATCTGGAGAATGGCAGTATAGGTTAATTTGAAATTTTTTATTAAAAAGATGCAAAAAAAAAAACTAATAAGATGGTTTCAACTGTTCAGTAATGGAAACTGTGTCGTACCAAACGTTATCAAATGTCTCATGTTGCTATATATAGAAGAAACCAAATAGGTTTATTTTTTTATTTTTTAAATAAAGGCGGACTCAGCCCACTTTTTCATTGTTTCAAAAATATTAAGCTACAGAAAATAAAAAAGATTATCACCTGTTTAGGGGTGTAAATGGATCGGATATTATCTAATTTTATTCGGATCTAAATCTGGAAAATGATGAATTCAGATATAAATATTATTTGATTTGAATCCAAATAATTTTCTGACAATATGAAATGAGGATACGATTTTGAATATAAAACCGGATAACAGATTCGGATGATTACCTTATCCGACATTTCACTTAAACCGGATCATCCGAATCGATTCACAAAAAATTTCAACCGCTTTCCAACATATCATCACGTACGCTACTATATGGGCCATTGGCCGGCTGGAGATACTTCAAAACTTAAGAGTGTTCCCTTGTGGGACTAAGATGTCCTGAGATTATTTTTCTTTTATTTATCCGAATCTGGCTCCTTTATTTATTTTTGTTTCTTAATTACATTCTTTTTATTTATTGTACCAACATTATTTATCCGAATTACATTTTTATATATGAGGAAACATTTTAAATCAACAACATTGTTTTTAATTATCTGAATTATATTTGTATTCGTATCTATCTGATATTCCACCTGTTATTGTACACGTTTAACATCCTCATCCAATTTGTATCTGTATCGAGACTATCCATAATCATATCAATATCGGCAAAATTATAAAAGATAAAGGATCAGTTTGATCACAATTTGTCTTGGGTTCCATATATATTTATGGATGATGTATTACTTGTTCAATAATAGTGTCATTTGTGAAGCATGTTTCGGTTGAATTTCTTCCTTTTTTTATAATTTGTTTTTTAAAAATAATTTGTCATCACTTTCTCTTTACAGGTTTTATAAGCAGTGATTGCGGACTTGCTGCAAATTCTAGCTTGCTTGATAGCGAGACTAAGTTGACTTACGTGTCTGATGATCAATTCATCGACACGGGAGTCAACTACGGTATCTCTTCGGAATACACCGGTGCTAGCTCATGACAGAAATATCTAACTGTCAGAAGCTTTCCCAATGGGACCCGAAATTGCTACACCTTAAGATCCTTAAAACTAGGATCAATGTACCTTATAAGAGGAGTATTCAAGTATGGAAACTATGATAAATTAAATAAGCTTCCAACCTTTGATATTCATTTGGGAGTCAATTATTGGGATACAATGCAAATATCCAGTGCTGGATGGTTTCCACTTCACTGAGATTATTCGCACAACCACTTCTGACTACCTACAAGTTTGTCTTATTAATAAAAATCTCGGCACTCCTTTTATCTCTACGCTAGAACTGAGGCCATTGACAAGCATGTTTCATGGCTAAATTCCACACAATCATTTGTTTACTTCGCTAGGCGGAACTTAGGAGCAAGTGATCAACTAAGGTAAACATGCTAAATTAATCCAAAAAAATGAGAAACGTTTTAATTTACCAATTATTTAGTGGTTAGATATTGTTTGTTGTCGGAATACATCTTAATTTTTACGTTAATTCACAAGTTAGAGAAGTACGATATAATCTTAATACGTTTCGGCTAATTGGAGATGGACAACATACAATGCCAAACCTCTATGATTTAATTGGGTTGATTTCGTTCTCTACTAGGTCCAAACTCAAAAAAAAGTGCAAATGTACCGTATAAAATTTGAATCCTGCTTAATAGATTAGAAAACAGAAGGCCAGGTGATAAAGATATTATTCAGTACTCAACCAGTAATACATGCGATCATCACTCTATTCTCCATTGCTTTGTTAAAAAAAATAAAATAGGTACCCTGACGATCCAGATGACCGACTTTGGATGCCCTACATGCAAGCGACATGGACAAATATCTCAACCAGCTCCAAAGTGGACACACCCCCTGAAATCCCCCTCTCTCGTCATGCAAACTGCTGCCACTACTTTAAGCACTACAGAACCCCTTGAGCAATACTGGGATGAGCGACAATGTGTTGACAGTATTTGAAGTAAGGCTTTACTTTAGCGAGATCCAGAAGATACCAGCTAATGGTAGTAGGCAGTTTGATGTATTTGCCAGTGGATGTTTATTAAATTTGTCGATATATAAAAAGCATTAGGATGGCATACTATCAAGAAGCTTACAGTTAAATGTGTCGCTTAAGGCAACTTCAAGCTCAACTCTCCCGCCTTTGTTGAATGCATTAGAGGTGTATATCCGTCGACCCGCCCACTGGGATTACCACAAATAATGAAGATGGTATGTTCGATCATAATTGTCTAATTCTATGTACTTAATTATTAGTCGAATTATTCGTGCGATGATTTATTATCTTAGTCCTTATAATGGGAGAACCCTGATTTAGATTTCAATAACAGGGGATGTGATGGAAACATGAGAACTTTTGCACTAGGAAGACCTTTTTTTTATGAACTAAATAAATCACAAGTTCTCATCAAGAAACCATACAAAAAGTTTCATTACCTCTTTTTTTTCTTCGAGAAAATTTTAATATTAACTTTTTGTTCCAAACATTATCTTATGGACATAACTAACTATACATTGTTAATTTGCTAAATTAACATGCCCCTATTGTTATTTTATTGCAAATGAAGTTGCTGCCATGAATACAATTAAAGCGAACTACAGAGTAAACAAAGATTGGAGTGGTGATCCTTGTGCTCCTAAAGAACTATTGTGGCGTGTGGTCACTTGCATCTCTGATTCCACCAACGCTCTCAGGATTAGAACTTTGTGAGCATTTCAATACGTCATACAATTTACTTTTGGAAAAACAGAGAAGGTACAAAAAATTCTTGACTTAGAAGATGTCTTTTCTAGAAAGCCTATCATCAAGTGGACTGACAGGTGCGATAATATCCATCTTTTGGAGATCTAAGCGCACTCCAATCATTGTATATTTCTTTAAACTAAGAACAAATTATTTTACCGAGATTGATTTTTTTTTAACTTTCACTCCAATTGTATGTTTTTCTATAATCTCTGTGGAGCTACGACAGACAGTCATAATATTTTATATTTTGTTATGCAAATTGAATGTCTACTATTTCATTTCCTTTTTGGCATATCATAAATTCAGTTTTGTTTCTCATGCTAACTAAGCTATTGCTTGCTACCTTTATTTTTCAGGGATATATCTTATAATGACTTGTCAGGGATCTTCCTATTTTCCTAGATCAATTATCTGCTCTTACATACCTGTAGGGTTTGCAAACTAAACTATATTTTATCAAGAAAAAAGATTACCACAGATTCCAATTATAATTTATGGAAATTTCAGGGACATAACAGGAAATAACAAGATTTCAACCCACCCTTCCTCCTGGTCTTAATAATAAAAGCCAGAACGGGAATATAATCTTTAGGTATGTTTTTAGTGGTATATATGAAATTCTCCCTTGTTTTTATGTGTTATTTTTGATAAATATTTGTTTCTCATATACACTTAAATAACAGGACAATATTTGTTATCCTGGGACTTCATTGTTATTTATTGTAGCTAGCTTCGTTAAAAAAGAAAAAACTAAACATAAAAGATAACTACAAGTCCGACTACTGCACAAGGCTTTATAATTACACTAATAAAAAAACTAGTTAATGTTGTAGAAAACATAATCATCCTCATCCCCCAGTTATATAAGTGCACATCATTGCACCACATTATCAACCTGCATAATTATCACCAGAAATTTGGTCCAATGGATTGTGTGTGCAGAAGAATTCGAATACTCCAAAATAATGTTTGAGAAAGGACAAATAAATAAACTCTTTTTTTGTTATATAAGAAAACCCCAACAAGAGATCTAATGATATACCACATTAACAGTAAGAATTCTTGCTAATGACTTAAGGTAAAATCTTAGCTCGATGCCTTCTTTTCAAATAATATTTTCTACTTAGGTTTGGAGGGGCGCTACACCTCCATATAAGAAAAAGAAAAGTCCAGTGCTTATTATCGCAGTCACCTTGTGTGGTTGTGCTGCTTCTCATTGCTGCTGCTATCATAACAGTGGTAGTGTGCTTGAGAAGACGCAAATGTAAGTCTGCCTTTTATTATTTTATTTTTTTCTTTTCTAGATAAATAAAGTCACTATTCTCTATTGCATTGTAATTTAGACAAAGAGGGTTCATTGCCTAGTGTTGTGGGCTCTTATTTGCTACATGTATCTAACTGTAATATGAGGATTGTTTAAAAGAAAAGACTGATATTTTGAATCTAAACCTGAAAATTCTAGGTGGTGCAAACCAGTACCAGTTGGGATCTCTGTTTGAAACTAGTACATGTTAGGCTAAATGGAGTTATTTCTTATTTTCAAAAGAAATACCTGCCGTGGTTTATCTTCAGTATAAACAGAAAGCTCTTTTCTTTTAGCATCTGAAACATCTAGGTTATTTTCTGTTTTTTAGTAGGAATGCCTTCAATTTTTTATTTTATTCTCTAGTAATAAGATGCATACTGTATCCTTCTTTTTATCAATCAAAGGACGGCAAGACATGACTCTATTTCATTTTATTTTACAGATAACCAATCAACATTTCAAGACAAATTGAAAACCCCGGAACAACCCCTGAAGCATATAATCACCAGCCAAACTATGCAAATACTCCAGAAGCAAACAATCCTCCTGGCAATATTGCTGGCCAAAATTATGCAAACATATCTAATCCAAATGAAAAAGGAGAAGGAATATTGGATTTTGAGAATCGTCGATTCAGTTACAATGATCTTATAAGAATTACTAATAAGTTCCAGAATAAAATTGGCACTGGAGGATTTGGAAGTGTATATTTGGGGGCCCTGGAAAATGGAAAAGTTGCAGTTAAAATGCGCTCTCATTCATCTTCACAAGGAGTCAAAGAGTTCTTGGCTGAGGTAACTGTTTATCTTACACATTCTTACATTAGCTCTTACAAAACAAAAAAAAATAGTAAATTGTAGTTGTATATACTTGCACAGGTTACCTTGATAAAATTTAGATGTTAATGAGGCTAAAAAAACCATCTTGTGAAGGTAAACAAACATGATAATTTGCTCTGTTTCCAGGCTCAAAATTTGGCAAGGGTTCATCACAGATACTTGGTGTCACTAATTGGCTATTGCATGGATGGAGATTGCATGGCACTTGTATACGAATACATGCAAGAAGGAACTCTGCAAGATAAGCTCAGGGGTGAATATTATCTTTTACTCAAATCAGTTCTCAAGAGCGGGTTTATTGAAACTATTTTCTACTCAAGTATTTAAATTGTAAGCTCTTAACTCTGTCTATTTCAGATAATGCAAGGCCTCTGAGTTGGAAACAGCGGGTTCGAATTGCATATGAATCCGCACTTGGTACAAAACCTTTTTAATATCTAGAATTATTAAGCATTTATTCGTTGTATTAACATGAAGTGCATAGTATAGGGAAAATAGCTATTGTCAACTTAGGTTCCTCCACAAAGCTTACAATTTAAATTATTGCAATGATTGGAGTTAATATTTTTGTCCGATTATGCTTCTAGCATAATAGACTAAAATTTAGAGACACCGTGACTCCATTCAGCCATATTATCATATTGGAAAATGTTCACATCATAATTAATTAATTCAAATGAAATGCATTTTTTTTATACAAAAGTGGAAAGAAAAAGTCACTTTGATCAAGAAAAAGTCAATTGAAATGTCATCATATAATAATTTTATATCAATAAAAACAATGAAGGGTTGGAGTATTTGCACAAGGCATGCAATCCACCACTAATCCATAGAGATGTGAAGACTAGCAATATTCTTTTAAATGAAAATCTCGAGGCAAGGATTGCCGATTTTGGGCTCTCCAGGGCTTTTAACAATGCTGCAAGCAATCATGTTTCAACTATAGTTGTCGGCACCCTTGGCTACCTTGATCCTGAGTAAGAGCTCTTTTCCTTTTTCCTTTCCTTTTCATAATTAGTACTTAAACTCTAAAGAGTTTCTTCTCCTCTGGTTATAAAAGACCTGTTTTTCTATGAATTAATCTTAGCATTTGCATGCTAATAATAACAACAGATGATATGATGAACTTATTGTAGCCAAAAAGGTCTTGGCTTTGTATACAGCCTGAATTGAAGGTTTTTCAGTTGGCAGCCTTTTTTTCAGTAGCATATAAAAAAAGCCCGTGTTACCAAAATCATGAAATTAAGAAATATAGCACTACTGCTGCAGTCTGCAGCGGCTCATGGTCAACTATAGATTAGTATCTGATGCGGTTTAGTGCATATAAATTAGTATACCATGATTAGATAATCCTTGGTTTTATAGATTAGCAGTTTAGAACAGTGACCAACTTAAATATAGAGAAATTTTTAAAGAAGACAAACTTTGGATAAAAAACAGTCAAAACCATACACACCTCGATGTAAGCAGTGCAAAGTCCGCTCCACATTTCACACCTAAATTACCCAACAAGCAATTGAATCTTATTTCGCTCCCCCATTCAATGGCTCTTTTCGCATGCTTTCTCATGCTTCAACACTCTTCTTGCATATTCTATTATCCTGTACCAAACAATCTGGTTATTGCCTAATTTTAAAATAAACCTCTAATCATACTGGAATTTTCTTCCTACCTCCGTCAAGAGATTCTTTTTCATGCTTTCCTCATGCCTCAGCATTCATCTTGTGTAGCAAGCAATACAGTTCTTGCCTAATTTGTAACAAGCCTATCAGATAATAGGAGAAAAACACAGTTAATTCAACGAAAAGATCAATGGGAGGGAATTTGGAGGATGATGATTTCAAAATCTTAGGCCCCTTGCAGTGGGGCACTATTGATTGTTGAGTGACTGGCTGCTAAGCTTTTCGAACTTAGACAAGAAATATTAACAATAATAACTAAATAGATAAATGTATATGGTCTTTTCACGGTGATCTGGGTACAAATGCTCAAGACTCACCTGCTCTGTTTCTAACTCGAATAAAAGCCGCTGGCTTTCTTCAACAAAAGAGACAAGAAGTTAAAGTGACAGGCTTTCTGTTTGCAGTGTTCTGTTTTACACGCCTTTCTTTAACTAATTTCTTGGCACTGAGTGGCTGCAATCAATAATTGGAAACTGCTGCAGTCTAAAACCGCTGGAGCCGCAGCAGCACAATAGTGCTAAATGTTTAAATTTCATATTTTAATACCATAGGTTGTATGTTTAAAATAAAACGGACCATTTCCATAAAAGATTTAACTAAATAAATCAATGGAACTTTAGGTACTATTCCTCATTCCAGCTAAGTGAAAAGAGCGACGTGTTCAGCTTTGGAGTTGTTCTGTTAGAGATCATCACAGGAAGACCTGTCATTGTGGGTCCAGAGGCAGGCCATCTGAAGCAATGGGTGAATAAAAAACTATCTAGAGGAGATATTGAAAGCATTGCAGACACAAGAATGCATGGGCAGTATGACATAAATTCTGTATGGAAGGTTACTGATCTGGCATGCAGGTGTACTGATGATAGCTCTGCTCATAGGCCGACCATGAGTGCAGTAGTCATAGAACTCCAGGAAAGCCTCGATCTGGAAATCTCCACAGAGGGGACCCGTGGAAGGAGTACAAGTTCTCAGAACAGTGTATTCGAGATGGCTAATATGGGTGGCATGTCTGCAACAGGTCCCATAGCAAGATAACTTGCCCGTTTGTTTCGTTGGTTGATTTCTTTGTTCTATTTTGGGGAGTCACTTGTGGATATAAATTGGCAGTTTGTGTGACGTCAACAATGTTGTATTAAATATTGAATTATGGATGTATATATGTATGTTTAAATATTGTCTTCTCTATGTTTTAAATGTTGAATGTTGAATATTTGTCGAATTATGAATATATATGGATGTGTAATATTGTATGTTTAATGTCTAGTAAATATGAATACTAATGAATTATAAACAACATACAAATTAGATATAAAGTTTATATAGACACGGTTCTTCAATCGTGTACGCGATGCGTTTGTACACAGTTACAACTGTGTCTCCTTGGCATTTTTAACCGTGTATAGTCGCCAATTCTGTTTATTATTCCTTCGTTTATCTGAAGTTTCTTTCAATGTTGATCTCGCTTAGTATCTGGTTTGGTGTATGTGATATTGGTTGGCATGTTTTATGTAAGAACTAACCATTATAAATAATAATAATAATATAACTAACCTACAGATAGAAAATTAACTAAAGTAAAGCATAGCTAATGATAAATGGCCTAAGATGTGCCGTGCTAATAAATAATGCAGGAACCGAGCACGACATGTCAACCGACACTATACATGTTGGCAGGACATGCTTATTATGTATTTATGTATGCTAACATTGGCCCAGACGTGTTTTCTTTTCCTTTTTCTTTTTGTTTGATTAAGAGAAAACCGTTACAAAAAGTAACAACAGGGAAAAATATGGAAAAATGTCTAAAAATAAAGAACAGAGTCATATTAATTATTTTAATACTTTTCAAGTTTTTTTTTTTACCATTTTTTCCTTTTTTTAATATTTTTGTACAATTTGAGAAAATCGTAACATGTCGTTATAAATATAATATTTGAAAAAAATATCTAAAAATAAGAAAGTTAGCAATTATGGTATATATTGCTATTTTTATTTCAGATCATTTTTCTATTTTTTTCAGTATTTTACAACAATTCTGAGTGTACATAACATTTTTTGATGCAAAATTGGTTGCACTTTTACAGTCCATGGCCCTGTCATGTCCAAGCGTGTTAGCCGCGTGTTTCTGGCGTGTTCGTGCTATCAATTATTTTAGAAATCTGATGTGTACATTTTGTTAAATTGAATCTGTGCTTAGTATCAATATACTTAACTTAGTTTCATGTTAGCATTATTCTACAAAAAAATTATTGTAAAAAAAGAAACAACCAACCCCTGATAAATATTCCATGTACAAGCAAAACACCTACATTCAAAATTTTCTCATGAATTGTTTAACCTGAGAATTACAAATTGGTATTCGCAGGGCTCGGCTAATGATTTTCTTTGGACTTCTTACGTCTCATGTGGTGCTTGTGCACGTTAACCAGTCGAGTCCGTGCACATGATCCTACCTACCCCACTCCTTATACAGCTGTACTAGTGATTATTTGTTAAGACTTTCAGGGCTGAACCATAAATACAGTAAGAAGCTGAGACACGATGAGCCCATAAATAGTCATTTTGCGTATATCATTTCAATTGCTATTTCTCTATGGGCAAACTTTTCAATGGAGTGCTGCTGCAGCAAATCCAGCAAAATAAAACAGAGGGATTGATGAGGCCTACGGGTAGAGTTTCCAAAATACTGAATAATAGCGTTGTCATCAATTGTTTTGTTGGAGTCATATTAGTATTTACATTATTATTTTTTGATAAATTAAATGGACATTGTTTAGGCTTTGTTAAACCGTTGGGTACATATATTGTAAAAAGGAGCCCTAATCACCTTTAACTCTTCAAGAGGAGAAGAAAAATTGAGAGTCCCCTCATATGAATGGATTTATGGTTGATAGCCAACTTGACTCTAACTGTAGCACGGTATATTGTTATATCAAATTATATATCTTGATCGCACAAATTGCTTTATGCTTATGACTTGTGCATTTCATAATTACTATCAATTTTGTTACCAGTTATGTAATAATATTATATTCAACTTAGCAATTGAAATATTGGTAATAAATATTTTATTATTTAAGATACAGTTAGAAAAGAAAAATGGAAAACAATGAAAGAATGTCTATACCTTTTTTGGATTATTGAACAATCAGTAAATATTTGGCTGAATAATCTAGCAAAATTCTTTTATATTGTCAAGATTGTTAGGATAAAACATCAACAAGAACATGAACACAATCACTCCCTTGAATCTCCCTTTCCCACCCTTATTTTTATTTCATTGGAGAAGAATACAGATTTCAGTTTTCTTTCTTTTTGTTTCTATATTTCTGTGTGTCTCATTCATACCACAGCTCTACATATTTAAACTAGAAACCATACATTGGTATCTACTAAAGAAATCAATTCAATCATCTATATTTAGAAGCTTGCTCTATATTTAGAAAGACAATCAGCCAGCCATTTCTTGGAGAGCCGCCAGCTATGGTAGGTGCAATTACATCTATATGGGTTGGAATAATATCTTCTTTTCCTTCTTCTGTAGATCCTAAATATTACAACGTGTCCTTGGTGTTAGTTTTGACACTCCCCCTCACTGTGACACGTAGATATCCTTCATCATTAGTTTTTCTAGAGCCGTGTTGAACTCTTTACTGGCAACTGCTTTGGTGAGAATATCTGCAAACCTGTTCATGTGACCTCACAAACGGCAATGAAATAATGTTAGAATCAAGTTTTCTTTAATAAAATGTCGATCTCCCTCGATATGCTTCGTTCTATCATGTTGCACCGGATTGTGGGAGATGTCAATCGCAGCCTTGTTGTCACAGAATAATTTCATCGGGTTTTTCTGGTTCAAAACCAAGTTCAGTGACCAGCTTCTTCAACATAGCAGCTCACAAATGCCTTTACCATGCCCCGAAAACTCTGCTTCAGCGCTTGAAAGTGCTACTACATTTTGTTTCTTACTTCTCCAAGTTACTAAATTACCGCCAACAAATGTAAAGTACCCAGCTGTAGATTTGCGATCAACAATATTGCCAGCCCAGTCAGCATCAGTATACCCCTCATATTGACATGTCCATGTCTTCCAAATGTTATGCCCTTACCTGGATTCCCTTTGAGGTACCTAATAATCCTCAACACAGCCTCCATGTGTTTCTTCCTTTGGGTCATGCATGAACTGACTCACAACTCCCACTGCATAGGCTATGTCAGGCCGAGTGTGTGACAAATATATCAATTTTCCCACTAACCTCTGGTATCGTTCTTTATTGAAAGGTACTTGGTTAGGATCATCACTAAGTTTCATATTTTGGACCATTGGTGTGTCTGTGGGTTTGCAATCAAGCATACCAACTTCGGTTAGGAGATCAAGGATGTATTTCCTCTGAGACAGAGATATACCCATTTTACTACGAGAGACCTCTATACCCAAAAAATATTTTTAAACCACCCAAGTTTTTCATTTCGAACTCCTTGCTTAATTTTTCCTCAAGTTTCCCAATCTCAATATCATCATCTCCTGTAATAATCATGTCGTCAACATAAATTATCAAAATTGCAATTTTACCTCCCGTTTTTTTGAAGAACATTGTGTGATCCGAATCTCCTTGCTGGTAGTCATAGCTTTTCATCGCCATGCAAAATCTTCCCAAACCATGCTCGGGGTGATTGTTTGAGTCCATACAATGCCTTCTTGAGTTTGCACACTTTAGGTTTCGACTCATGATTTGTGTATCCTGGTGGCATGTCCATATAGATCTCTTCTTCTAGATCACCATGTAGGAATGCATTTTTCACATCAAATTGATGTAATGACCAGTCAAAGTTTGCTGCAAAAAGATAAGATAACTCGCACAGTATTTAGTTTTGCTACAGGTGAAAACGTTTCCTGAAAATCAATCCCATAAAACCTTGTGTATACCCCTTAGCTACTAATCGTGCTTTATATCTATCAATCTCCCCTTTTTCATTATACTTAATAGAGTAGACCCACTTACATCCCACAGTGTTTTTTCCTTTTGGTAGATCTACTAGTTTCCCAGGTACAGTTTTTTCTAAGAGCATTCATTTCAGACTCCATGCTTGGACCCACCTTTCATCTTTCAAGGCTTCTTCTAGTTTATTTGGAACCGTGACAGCAGCTAATTGATTCACAAAGGCTCTCAATGGTTTCACAAGATTTATAGTGCTGGTATAATTAGCTATGGGATATCTTATGTTCTTACTAGAACCATCCTCTGGTACATACCTCTTTGGTGGTTGTCCCCTAGTTGTACGAGGTGGCACTAGTACAAAAACCCCTTCCACTGACCCCCAATTCACTGACTGTTTTAATATGTAACAGTCAGTGTAGATACTGCGTGGCAAAATCGTAATTAAGAATAACTCCAACACTGACTGTTCAATTGTAAACAACCGTCAGTGAACCAACACTGACTGTTTTCTTAATAAAAGGGTCGGTGTAGGGTATGAGCAACACCGACTCTTCTATTGAAAAACCGTCAGTGTTGAGCAGTTCACCAACACTGACTGTTTTTTAAGCGAAGCGTCAGTGTTGCTCATACCTACACCGACCCTTTTTTTAAGAAAACAGTCAGTGTTGCACATACCCTACACCGACCCTTTTTTAAAAAAAACAGTCAGTGTTGCTCGTACCTACACCGACCCTTTTTTTAAGAAAACCGTCAGTGTTGGTTCACTTCCCTACACCGACCCTTTTAAAAAAAAACAGTCAGTGTTTGCTCCTACCTACACCGACCCTTTTTTTTAAGAAAACAGTCAGTGTTGCACATACCCTACACCGACCCTTTTTAAAAAAAAAACAGTCAGTGTTGCTCATACCTACACCGACCCTTTTTTTAATAAAACAGTCAGTGTTGCACATACCCTACACCGACCCTTTTTTTTAAAAAAAACAGTCAGTGTTGCTCATACCCTACACCGACCTTTTTTTTAATAAAACAGTCAGTGTTGCACATACCCTAACACCGACCCTTTTTTTAAAAAACAGTCAGTGTTGCTCATACCTACACCGACCCTTTTATTGATAAAACCGTCAGTGTTGAGCAGTTCACCAATACTGACTGTTTTTTTCAAGATAAGCATCAGTGTTGCTCATAATCTACATCGACCCTTCTATTTAATAACAGTCAGTGTTGAGCATAATTAAGTTTTTTTGAGAATAAAATATATAAACTATTTGAGAATAAAAATTTATGCATTGTGTATATTTGTAAGATATTTAATAATTAAGTTTATTTCTTTAAATTGAATTTATAGATGCAATAAGTATTTTATTGTTGTTATTCATTAAATAGGATTGAAATTATATACGGTAAGACGTTCGTTGTATATATAGTGTTTAAAAGTTTGTTAATGATAGAATGAAAAACCTAAAAAAATAAATACTAATTAATTGTTCCATCGAAAAATTGCAATGCTTGTTTATTAGAATGAACATATTCTATTTAATAAGTATGATTAGTAATTTACTTGATGAGTGAAATTTAGGCAATTAACATCAAATTTTGACTTTAATTTTAGAAAATATTTTGTAATGAAATTATATTAGTAATATTTATACAATAATTAATGTTATAACCTGTTTATTGCTTAATTAAATGATTTGAACACATTAAATTATATAGCATTACATGCATGTTGCATATATGACTCACATCTCTATACATGAACATGAAACATAAACTCTTGTTTCATGAGTTATTGAAGACGCACGGGAATATGTCGTCCGTGGGTCGATCGAAAACCGTTTTAAATTAAAGAGCACTGCATTTATTGTCTTGCATCCAAGTTTGATCAAACTTTGTATTTATTTACCCATCCATCTAGTTGACCGCAAATTGAAGCATCGTATGGCCATAAATACTTCGTGTTGGATCGAAGCTCATACATAATAAAACTTCCAAACTTTTAAGTTGGTTACGTTCAATGTTCTCCCTTAATCATTTTAAAAAAGATTTGGAATGATTTCACTGCAGATCGACCGTTGATTTTCCACGTGAAAATGAACGGTCCGATTCCAAACTTCCTTTTATGTTGATTTTATTGTCATTCTTTTTTGTAATTTTTGATTCACTGACTGTTTTTATTCCATAACCGTCAGTGTTGATACCTTTACCGACTGTTTTTATTTTGGAACCGTCAGTGTTGATATACTACACTGACTGTTTTTAATTAGTAACTGTCAGTGTTGAGGTCATATACTGACTGTTTTTATTTAAAAACCGTCAGTGTTGATATACTGTAGTGACTGTTTTTTATTTTATTTTTGGAGCCGTCAGTGTTGCTTCGTTCACTGACTGTTTTTCCAAAGCTGCAATTCGGAGCCGTCAGTGTTGCTTCGTTCACTGACTGTTTTTCCAAAGCTGCAATTTAGAGCCGTCAGTGTTTTCGTTTCTCTGAAAATGTTCCTTCCCGGGTTTCTCTTTCAATCTACCGCCAAACCCTTCTAAATTTCCCTCTTCCTCAATTTCAATTCACTCTTCGATAAACCCTTCTAACCTGCCTCGCCCCAATTTCATTTCCCTCTTCTCAATTTCAATTTCAATTCTCTCCGTCTACGCTCCGCTCAGCCTCGCCACACTTCTCCGACCTGCCTCCGCCTTCTCCGACCTTCCTCGCCCCGCTCGCTGCGCGTTCCTTTTCTCCATCCGCTACTCTTCGATGCGAACCCTGCCTCGCCCCGCTCAGACTCGCCCCACTCAGCCTCGCCTCCGCTACTCTTCAACGCAAACCCTGCCTCGCCCCGCTCAGCCTCGCCTCTGCTCCTCTTCGACGCAAACCCTGCCTCGCCCCTCCGGTGTTGCATTTACCAGAGAAGCTCTGGTATGAGATTTCAAATTTGAGCTGAAAATGTCTAAAATTGTTTTAACTTTTAATTGTTAATGACTAAAATTGCATGCCAGTTTAATCTACTGAAGCACAACTTTTCTAGAATTCTTTAATTTAGGTTTTAGCCTTGGTAGATTGGTTTGCTAGTTGTGTGCTTTCTTGCCAAGGGACCCTACTCTGCGCTTGATGAAATCTCTTGTTCGATAATTCTCTAATCTATCATCTCTCCTTCGTCGATTACTTGTTATAATCATGAAATTCGTGCTAGTTTTGTTCCTTTTCTGAAAAGCTTAGTTTGAACTAAAATCAAGGTTTCAGATGGAAATTTATTGCTTTATCTTAACTAATCTGATATACCTTTCTAATTTTCATTCTTTTGTACTAGCATATGGTGCTTTGTAGTCTAATTTTTTTTCTTTTGTACTAGCATATGATGTGTGTGTGTATGTGTGTGTGCAGGCTTGAAACACCTGGAGTTATATTCTAATTTCTTCTATTTCTTTCACATGCAGGTTGCAGCATTCGTTAGAAAAATTTCGTGCTGGATTAATTAAAGTTTCTGTTTGTTGTGGGGAGATGGTACCAACTCAGGAGAGAACAAGAAGCATGGTAGTTATATACCAGTACCGAAACTCAAGTTGCCTGGTATTCACTATTGTCCTGTTCATGTCTCTTAATAACAATCACCAAAGCTCAGCTGCCTAGTATTCACTATTCCAATTCATGTCTACCCAAGATGGCATGTATATATATTTTTTTGGATTTGACCATGTTCAGCTTAGTTAAATTTTCATTTTTCTTTGAATTCAATTGAAAACCTTCTAGCTTATTTATTCCTGGTTAATTGTGACTAAGATGTGTCAATTGGTTTGGTGCACTGAGAGGCAAAGTTGACTAGATAAGTTTTGTATGAGTGGATCAAATATTAGTTAGTACAAGCTATTTGTATTGATTTAGTTCCAATTTTTCCGGCCATGAAGAATCATACAATCCTTTTGTAGAGTATATACCTATGAAGAGGAGAGAAACTCTTAATTAACAACTCATGTACGAGGAAGATCGTCTCAAATTCATTCCTAGAAGGTAATGAAATATCTTTGTCATTGTTATATAATTGTTCAAGAGTTGAAGAATTAACCTTTTTTTCTTACTTACTGTGTCACTGTTTGTATGGGACCTACACTGCTAATTGTGCTCAGTATCAGCACATAGTACATGGTACTTGTTAATAAACGATATACTTAATGATTGCCTTTTCATCTGCTACATTCTTAGGACCTGTCTCTTAGAAGTGTGCCAGCCTTTTCATATGCTGGGTCATTGGCCTGTTTTATATTAAAACTCCATGCTTATTAGTTCAGAACTATGAGAAGGGTTTAAATGGCTCATGTCTTTCATGCCTCAATCGTGCCTCACATCCTTGGCTAAGGTTTTGAAGGATTACGCTATGTTGAAATCAGTGAGTTTAAATAATTCTCTAATGTTTTCATCTTTTTTAATCACTAGTTAAATTACCAAACTGATATGAAATGGATTGCATGCACAGCTGGAGTTGAGTAACAACCCGATAGGAGCTGACGGGGTGAAACCTCTAGGTGGTACAGAATTACTAGTACTAACTTAATTGCAAATAGGTGCCCAAGGTGCACAGTATGTTGCAGATTGTTTAAAGCATAATACAACAATTTCTACATTGGATCTACAAGCTAACGGCCTTGCAGATGAAGTAATTTTCTAAACACATACTTGGGAATATACCTAATCAAATTGTTGTTGAGTGAGGCTATGGTAATATGCATATTACGGATCGACCTATGCTATGGATCCATATCTCAATTTTTAACACAACTTCTAAACTATAAGAAATGTAATTTTGTCAAGTTAAGATGCATATTTTGTATATTTTGTAAATTTTGTATATGTGTTATGTAAATTTTGTTATAGTATGTTGTCTTTTGTGAATATGTTTGTGCTATCTTTTGTTTGTTGTTCAAATTATTGCATGCCATCTTATTTAATGTCAAGGTGTTCAAATAGTAATATATTGCTAGCAAAACAATGGAGGCTAGCTCCGATACAAATAGAATTATGCCAAATTTTTATACTAACACTGACGGTTATAAAATCAACAACGATTGTTTTTAAGACCTACACCGACTATTTTTTCAATAAAACAGTCGCTGTTGGTGATTAACACCGACTGTTTTTTCAATAAAACAGTCGCTGTTGGTGAACTACACCGACTCTTTTTTCAATAAAACAGTCGCTGTTGGTGACCTACACCGACTGTTTTTTCAATAAAACAGTCGCTGTTGGTGATCAACACCGACTGTTTTTTCAATAAAACAGTCGCTGTTGGTGACCTACACCGACTGTTTTTTCAATAAAACAGTCGCTGTTGGTGATCAACACCGACTGTTTTTTCAATAAAACAGTCGCTGTTGGTGACCAACACCGACTGTTTTTTTCCAAAAAACCGTCACTGTTGGTGACCAACACCGACTGTTTTTTAATAAAACCGTCGCTGTTGGTGACCAACACCGACTGTTTTTCCAATAAAACCGTCAGTGTTGGGTCTCTACACTGACTGTTTTTTAAAGAAAACCGTCAGTGTTGGTTACTTACACTGACGGTTTTTTGAAACAGTCAGTGTTGGGTATCTACACTGACTGTTATTTACCCGTCAGTATAGATATACCTATACTGCCGGCGCCATCACTGACGCCTCAATAACAGTCGGTGTAGGGGTATTTTAACAGTCAGTGTAGGGGTTTTTTGTACTAGTGTGGTAATTTAGATATTGGTTGAGAAACACATACCTGAGGATCCTCCTCTAGAGATATTGGCTCTTCGGGTTGAGACTGTATTATCTCTTCATTTAAGTTAAATTCATTCAAGTCAACCCATAAATTCAAACCATTAGTTGAATCACTGGTGTGGTTCTGACTCACGGGACTGGCAGATGGGGATGACCCGATTACGGGACTAGCAGATGGGGATGACCCGAGTACAGGACTAGCAGATGGGGATGACCCGAGTTCAAGGTCATTGTGATCAGGTCCGGATTGACTTCTGACCGGTTCTACAACAGATTCTGGTTCTGAATGAACAACCGGTTTTGTGGTTTCTGGATTGGAACCAGATTCTGGTTCGAAATTCTGATTGAGCTGGGATAAGCCTATATTTGGTGGGTTTAAAAAAAACAGATTTTGGTCACTTGCATCAGTCTCCCCCTGACCCAAAAACTGGGTTTTATCAAAGAAAAAATCATTTTCAAAGAAGGTTACATCCATAGAGGTGTGGAATTTTCGAGTGGATGGGTTGAAACATTTATATCCCTTTTTAAATGGACAGAAACCCAAAAACACACATTTTTCAGCATTGGCATCTAGTTTTGTACGGTGAGATTTTAAGATATGAACAAATACCGTACACCCAAAAATGCGAGGAGAAAGATTCAAGCTAGATGGTATGTTTATATGTGATGATAGAGTTTGCAAAGGAGTCTTGTAATCGTTGGCTTTTGTAGGCATTCGATTGATTAGGTACGTGGCAAAAGTAATTGCGTTATCCCAAAAATAGGAAGGTACCTTACTTTCAAACAAAAGTGACCGAGTTACTTCTAACAAGTGCCTATTTTTCCGTTCAGCAATACCATTTTGTTGGGGGGTTCCTACACATGAGGTCTCATGTAAAATACCTTTGTCATTGAAAAAAGTGCTAAGGTTTTTGTTAATGTACTCGGTTCCATTATCACTTCTTACCTTTTTAATTCGTTTTTCAAATTGGGTCTCAACCATACTGTAGAAAGATTGAAAGGTCTTTGTAACTTCATCCTTACTCTTTAATAAATAAAGCCAAGTCATGCGAGTACAATCATCTATAAATATAACATACCACCTACACCCAGATTTTGACAAAATTGGAGAGGGACCCCACACATCGGTGTGAATAATATCAAACGGAACAATACATTTATTCATACTGTCAAGATAAGAAACCCTATGACTCTTAGCTTTAACACATGTCTCACATGACAAATCCTTTTCATTTATTCCCAAAAAAAGATGAGGAGAAAATTTCTTCAAATACCCAAATGACGGGTGCCCTAACCTTTTATGCCATAACATAACTTTATTCTTTCTATCTTTTACCACACTCTCTGCGAGATATGTCCTTCCAGTCTTCAAGTCATCTAGATAATACAGTCCCTCCCTCTTAGTACCATGGCCAATTATCTCTTTCGTGAGGAGATCCTGAAAGACACAATGGGATGGAAACATAAGTGCAACACAGTTTAAATCTTGAGTGAGTTGTCCAACAGAAATTAGTTTAGTAGAGAGCGATGGTACTAGTAACGTGTTATTCAGAGTCAAAGTTGGTGAGAGTTTGATATCCCCAGCCCCACTTATGGGATAGACACCTCCATTAGCATTAATTATACCATCTTTTTGTGCCTTTTTCTGATTAATTATATCCCTTTGTTCATGTGTCATATGATCTGTTGCTCCAGAATCAATAATCCAATCTCGAGGGTTTATGACATTTTCAGAAATATTGTTAAGAACTTTGCCTAACTTTGATTCATAAATTTCACCAAGAACAGATTTACCTTGTGCCGAAGTACCCAACTTCTCACCTGCACCTGATGCTTCGGTTGAGGTGTTCCCAGTATGTGCTGCTGCTGCTGCAAGGCTACTAGCTGCAAGTTTTAGTCCCTCAGAGTCTCTGCTGCCATTTGGTTCGACCAAGTAACCCATCTCGGCCTTGTTTCCCCCAGTTGCCACCATACTTGCACGCCCTCTATTTGGATCATTTTGTTGCTTTTTTTTCATGTTTTTCCACCACTCGGGATACCCAACTATTTCAAAGCATTGCTCTCGAGTATGCCTCGTGCCACCACAGTGACTACACTTAAGTTTTGATTTATCCTTAAAATTCGAAAACTTATCTGTACTAGTATTTACCTCGCGTGGTTTGAACCCCCGTGTAGCCATGGCAACCGAGTTTAGCACCGTCTCTTGCCCATTTTTTATCATTATGTCTTGGCGGTTTGATTCACGCCTGACATGTGCATAAGCTTGCTCGAGGGATGGGAACGGGCTCATTTGCAATACTTGTGCCCGAATATTATCAAGCCGGTCAGCGAGGCCATCAAGAAAAGTATACACCCTGGTTTTTTGAATAAACTTATTAAACATTTCGATGTCACAAGCACATACCATAGGGTTCGGGCTGCGGAAGTCGATTTCTTGCCATAGACCATGCAATTCATCATAAAACTCTTCTACTGTTTTGCCATCTTGTTTGACATGTGAGACCCGCCGATTTAGAGCAAACACCTGTGATTCATCACTGCCATCGTAAAAGGTGGTTGCGAGTGCTTGCCATACGTCTCTTGCAGTAGGGTGTCGGATGTACTTACTTCTTAGTCGTGGCTCGAGTGAGTTTATGAGCCACCCTTTGACAACTACATCGTCCACTTCCCATTTTCTGAAACCCGGATCTGTTTTATCCGGAGGTGTAGGAACCCAAGTGAGGTGCTTCATTCGCTCTCTCCCTTTGACATACATCTCTACAGCTTGACACCAGAAGGTATAATTGGTGCCATCCATCTTTACATCTATTGGGTTCGGGTGAATAGAACCATCGGTTTGGTGAACAGGTTGCGGTATTGATTGAGGGTTGGTGATGGCAGCGCTTTGCATAGCCACCATTTGGGTTTGTTGAAGAGTTATTGCTTGAGTAAGTTGCGTAAGTTTCTCTAGCAAATCCATAGGATTAATGGTTTGGTTTGGTTGAACATTTTCAGGTGGTGTGGTTGACATTTTTCAAGGTTGGGTTTGCTGAATTTCTTCTCTGTTGATGATACGCCACAAGATTCAAAACCGAGGCTCTGATACCATGTCAAGATTGTTAGGATAAAACATCAACAAGAACATGAACACAATCACTCCCTTGAATCTCCCTTTCCCACCCTTATTTTTATTTCATTGGAGAAGAATACAGATTTCAGTTTTCTTTCTGAAAGAGGCGACTTAATTTACTGGACTTCAAAGCCCAAGTTAGATTCTACAGCTGGCCCAATTTTCTTTATGTGTTCTCAGCCTTGAAATCTTTGGCATGATCTTGATTATTATTACTTCCTTTTCTTTTCTGTTGCCTAAATTAAGAGGGGGATTTATATCTATATTAGTAGAGAGAATATGTTGCTGTAATTTGTACAAACTACCAAAAATATAGTGAATTGTTCTGGCTGCTGCCGCCCGTGGTTTTTTACCCTAACCTTTAGGGTTTTCCACGTAAAAATTCTTGTGTTCAATACTTTCTTGCAATTTATAGTTTTACTGTATTGGTATTTACCAGTTCACTGGTTCTGTTGATGACTCTGTTTCTGCTGTGACAAGATCAATCTGCTCTAAAGTTTATAACAAGTGGTATCAGAGCCAGGTTAGGTCATGGCATCGTCATCAAGAATTGATCTAGCACCGCTCACTTCAACAACCAAGTTCAATCTGTGGCAGGTAAAGATGGAGTCAATTTTGACTTCCCTAGATCTTGAGGAAGCCATCCTCGGGGTGAGTAATATATCAGGCAATGATGATGCTGAGAAGAAGAAAAAGGATGCAAAAGCCCTTGCTCAAGTTCGGTTGCACCTCTCGAACGAGATCCTACAACAAGTTATCAAGGAGAAAACCACAAAGGACCTATGGGAAAGACTCGAGTCCCTGCTCATGACAAAGACACCCGCTACGCGGCTGTATGCAAAGGCCCGACTTTACTCTCACAGGATGGAAGGTAAATCCTTAAAAAACTATTTAGAGGAATTTCGTGAGATTATTAATGATCTTGAAAATCTTGGTGTTAAAACCGATGATGAGGATTTAGCAATGTTGCTTTTGTACCATTTACCTTCTACATACACCCATTTTCGTGACACCCTGCTATATGGAAAACAAACAATTACCTTAGATGAGGTTATGACTAGCCTTCTATCGAAAGATAGGATGGACTCATCTCAAAAGGAAAATAGTGGGGAAGGATTGTATACACGGGGAAGGTCAATTGAAAGGGGCAAAATTGATAATTCAAGGCCTAGATCTAAATCCCAACACAAAAATTTAACCTGCAACTATTGTAAGAAAAAGGGGCATATTAAGAAAAATTGCTTTAAGTTGCAAAACAAATTGAAATCTGGTGGTGTAAACCCGAAAGAAGATGATTCAGGTAATGCCAATATAGCTACTGACCAAAGTGATTTTGCTTTGTTTGCTGAGGAAAACTCTGAAATTGAGAACTCTACGGCCCTTCTGGTTGCCAAAGGCTCAGAGAATAGAAGGGAAGAATGGACCATAGACTCAGCTTGTTCCTTTCACATTACACCGCACAAACACTGGTTCAACTTCTACAACCCGGTGTCTGAAGGGGTAGTGTTTATGGGAAATGAGAACTCTTGCAAGATAGAAGGCATTGGTACAGTCCAGATTCGGACTAGAGATGGCTTGGTCCGGACTCTTTCTGACGTTCGATATGTTCCTGACATGAAGAGAAATCTGATTTCTTTGAGTGCCCTAGAAGACAAGGGCTGTTCTTTCTCGGGCAAAGGTGGTGTCTTGAAGATCTCTCACGGGCAGCTAGTCGTGTTGAAAGGGATAAGAAAGGGTAATCTTTACATACTTGAGGGTGACACGGTAGTAGGACACGCAGCGGTTGCAGAGACAACCGATGATACGAAATTGTGGCACATGCGTCTCGGTCACATGAGTGATCGGGGTCTAATCGAGTTGAGCAACCGAGGTCTTTTTGGAAAGTGCAACATAACCAACGTGGGCTTTTGTGATCACTGCTTATTCGGCAAGCAGAAGCGTGTCACTTTCAACACTCCAGCCATGCATGTCACCAAAGGTATTCTCGACTACATTCATGCCGATGTTTGGGGCCCGTCTCGTGAAGCATCTCTTAATGGAGCCCGATACATGGTCACTTTCATTGATGACTACTCTAGAAAGGTATGGGTTTATTTTCTAAAACATAAATCTGAGGCTTTTGATGCTTTTAAATCTTGGAAGGTTATGATAGAAAAGCAAACAGAAAGGGAGATAAAGAAATTGAGAACTGACAACGGTTTAGAGTTTTGCTCTGGTGCATTTAACCAATTTTGCAAAGAAGAGGGTATTGTGAGGCACCTGACGGTCCCTGGAACTCCACAACAAAACGGCGTGGCAGAACGGATGAATCGTACCCTTTTGGAAAAGGCAAGATGTATGCTCTCAAATTCAGGCCTGGGGAAGCGATTTTGGGCTGAAGCCATTAATACGGCTTGCTTCATTACAAACCGATCACCTCACTCGTCTTTGAATATGAAAACACCTGAGGAGAGGTGGTCGGGTAAGGCTGCTGATTACAACAGTTTGAAGATTTTTGGTTGCCCAGCATATGCACACGTAAGTAATGGGAAACTCGATCCAAGGTCAGTGAAATGTATTTTCCTTGGTTATTCTCCCGGTGTCAAAGGTTATAGATTGTGGAACCCACAAACTTCTAAGATAATTGTCTCTAGAAATGTGATATTTGATGAAAGTTCTCTTATTAATAGAGGGCAAGATATTCCAGCAAATGCAGGTCCAAATGATGCTTTTACTGCGTCAGAAGATGATCAGCTTGCTGCCTCAGAACATTCTCAGGTGGAGCTTCAATTAGTGCCGTATTCTGCACAATCCCAGTCAACTGCAGCTGCTGCCCCAAATGCAGAACTGTTTTCAGCTGGAACTGATTCATACCAGCAGCAGAATCAGTCCCGTAACAATTCTGATGAAATTCAGCAACCGAACCAGCAACCGAACCAGCCACTGTCTGGTTCTGATATGCGACAGCAGCTGCTGTCCAGTTCTGGAGCAGCAGCAGGTGTGTCTGACACGGCAGCAACACGGGTCAGTTCAGCTCAAGTTCAAATTCCATCCGCTACCGATGTACCAGTCCAAACAATTGTTGCTACACGCCCTAGAAGGAACATACATGCACCCAAGAGGCTGATAGAGGAGTCAAATTTTGTCGGTTTCGTCCTAGCTGCAGCATCTGAAATCGACAATGGAACTGATCCGCAAAGTTACCATCAAGCTGTAAGTTGTTTTGATTCAGAAAAATGGTTAGTTGCTATGCAAGAAGAAATGCAAGCTTTACAGGAGAATAACACATGGAAACTGACAAAGCTTCCTCCCGGTAAGCGGGCCATCAAGTGCAAGTGGGTGTATAAGAAGAAGGAGGGCATTTCTGCAATTGAAGATCCTCGCTACAAGGCCCGTTTGGTTTGCAAAGGGGTTCAGTCAAATTCCAGGTATAGATTTTACTGACATTTATTCTCCTGTTGTGAAACACACCTCTATTAGGTTGATTCTTGGTATGGTTGCTCAAAATGATCTGGAGTTGGAGCAACTTGATGTGAAAACGGCTTTCCTACACGGGGATTTAGACGAAGAAATCTACATGGAGCAACCAGAGGGGTATTACATTGACGGTAAAAGGGACTATGTATGCAAGTTACAGAAATCCCTTTACGGTCTCAAACAGTCTCCACGTCAATGGTATAAAAGGTTTGACCAATTCATTACCAGTATTGGTTTTGAAAGAAGTAATTTTGATGCTTGTGTTTATTTTAAAAGGTGCGGCCACTCCTTTATGTATTTGTTACTTTATGTGGATGACATGCTTATTGCAGCTAAGAACATGTCTGACATTGCCAAGTTGAAGGTGAAACTGAAAACAGAATTCCAGATGAAAGATCTTGGAGCAGCAAAGAAAATTCTTGGCATGGAAATCTCAAGAAACAGGAAGGAAAACAAGCTATATCTCTCTCAGGAAGGTTACATTCTTAAGGTCCTAGAGAGGTTCAGCATGAGTAAGGCGAAGTCTGTTACTATTCCTTTAGGTGCACACTTCAAGTTGACAAGACAAATGTCACCGTCTTCAGAAAAAGAAGTTGATGAAATGGCAAATGTGCCATATGCCAGTGCAGTTGGCTCGCTCATGTACGCAATGGTATGCACCCGTCCTGATCTAGCTCATGCCATTAGTGTAGTTAGCCGCTTCATGGCCAATCCTGGAAAGGAACATTGGCAAGCGGTTAAATGGATACTTCGATACTTGAAAGGTACAACTTCCAAACAACTTGAATTTTCTAACTCTTCAACGGGTTTAGTTGGCTATGTAGATTCAGATTATGCCGGTTGCCTCGATAGTCGGCGATCTACTTCGGGTTATGTCTTCACCTTTGGTGGTTGTGCCGTGAGTTGGCGCTCACGGCTTCAAGATTGTGTTGCCCTCTCCACCGCTGAAGCAGAATATATGGCCATTACTGATGCCGTTAAGGAAGCAATTTGGCTTCGGAATCTCTACGGTGAACTAACTCAAGATGTGCAGAAATTGAACATTTTGTGTGACAGCCAGAGTGCTATCTATCTCACAAAAGATGGCATGTTCCATGAGCGTACGAAACACATTGATGTAAGGTACCATAAAGTTCGGGAAGTTATTGCAGAAGGTGATATTATTGTGAAGAAGGTCGACACGGCAAACAATGCAGCAGACATGTTGACAAAAGTTCTTCCCGGTACCAAGTTCGAGCATTGCTTGGACTTGGTGAAGGTAACTCACTAAAACTGGCTGTCTGGCGGCAGCAAGCATCGGACCCGATATGTCGGGTACAGCAGCATACACAACAGCAACTTAAGTAGCAAACTTCTCTGATTATGCCAGTAAATCAGTCGAGGTGGAGATTGAAAGAGGCGACTTAATTTACTGGACTTCAAAGCCCAAGTTAGATTCTACAGCTGGCCCAATTTTCTTTATGTGTTCTCAGCCTTGAAATCTTTGGCATGATCTTGATTATTATTACTTCCTTTTCTTTTCTGTTGCCTAAATTAAGAGGGGGATTTATATCTATATTAGTAGAGAGAATATGTTGCTGTAATTTGTACAAACTACCAAAAATATAGTGAATTGTTCTGGCTGCTGCCGCCCGTGGTTTTTTACCCTAACCTTTAGGGTTTTCCACGTAAAAATTCTTGTGTTCAATACTTTCTTGCAATTTATAGTTTTACTGTATTGGTATTTACCAGTTCACTGGTTCTGTTGATGACTCTGTTTCTGCTGTGACAAGATCAATCTGCTCTAAAGTTTATAACACTTTCTTTTTTGTTTCTATATTTATGTGTCTCATTCATACACAGCTCTACATATTTAACTAGAAACATACATTTGGTATCTACTAAAGAAATCAATTCCAATCATCTATATTTAGAAGCTTGCTCTATATTTAGAAAGACAATCAGCCAGCCATTTCTTGGAGAGCCGCCAGCTATGGTAGGTGCAATTACATCATATATGGGTTGGAATAATATCTTCTTTCCTTCTTCTGTAGATCCTAAATATTACAACGTGTCTTGGTGTTAGTTTTGACATATATGCAATCTAAAAACTCTTCGTTATTTTCTGTTCTAAGTAGGAACGTTGGTGAGGCTAACAAAACCATATCTTGCACATTATTTCCTTAGCTCATACTTAACAAAAAATGGTAAATACTAGTTATATGTATTTGCACTATATGGCATCTGATAATGATTTAGATGTTCGTGAGGCTAACAAAACCATCTTGTGAAGGTAACTCAAACAAATACGATAATTTGCTCTGTTTCCAAGCTCAAAATTTGGCAAGGGTCACTAATTGGCCATTGCATGGATGGAGATTGCATGGCACTTGTAAGTTGTATACGAGTACATGAAAGAAGGAACTCTCCAAGATATGCTCATGGGTGATTATTATCTTTAACTCGAATCTTTTCTCAAAATTAAACGGGTTTATTAAAACTATTTTCATCTCATGTATTTAAAATTTAAGGTCTCAAATCTGTCAATTTCAGATAATGCAAAGCCTCTGGGTTGGAAACAATGGGTTCGAATTGCATATGAATCAGCACTTGGTACAAAACCTTTTTAATATCTAGAATTCTTAAGCATTTATTTCTTGTACTATCCATAATTAATTAACATCAAGTGCCTAGTATCGAGAAAATAACTCGAGTATATACATAGGACCTAGCTAGGACCCTCCATAAAGTTTGCAATTTATAAATTATTGCAATAATTGGAGTCAGTATTTTTCTCCGATCATGATTTTAGCATAGCAGTCAAAAAATTTAGAGAGACCATGACTCCATTCAGCCATATCCCATATTGGAGAATATTAACATCATTGTTAAGTCAATTGAAATGTGGTTTTCTTTTTGCTAAAACTGAGAGGAAAAAGTTAATTGAAATTTCATCATCTAAGTATACATCAATAAAAACAATTAAGGGTTGGATTATTTGCTCAGGGTGTGCAATCCGCCACTAATCCATAGAGATGTCAAGACTAGCAACATTCTTTTAAATGAAAATCTCGAGGCAAAGATTGCCAATTTTGGGCTCTCCAGGGCTTTCAACAATGCTTCAAGCAGTCATGTTTCTAATGTAGTTGTCGGCACTCCTAGCTACTTGGGTCCTGAGTAAGATCTCCTTTCTTTTTTCCTTTCCTTTT
>JAJGRX010000633.1:0-169804 GCA_025461125.1 Carex kokanica | reverse complement strand
TCTAATATGAATAACATTTACAAGGATAGGAAAATAAGTAAATCATAAAATATAGTGTGAGGTAGAATTATGCTTCAAATAATTGAGAGAACACTTCGGTGCGACATGACAAAGAGTCGATAATTAGATCACAATTAAGGCAAAAATATTGTCGTAATGTATCTATTATTACCATATTGGCAGAGCTATCTTTGACAGGGGAGCGTTTACGAGTTTATTATAAGTTTTGTACAAATTATTATCAAACTACTAGCAATAATAAAATTAAACTGAATGTCATTCGAAAAACTTGTAACACTTGTAACACTTGAAATACTTGTTTTTTTTTTCTTTTCGGCTTAGCAGTATTTACTCCAACGAAGTATACATTTTTTTAAGCAAATGTACCAATGGCCATCCCATTTGAAGAGGGTACCAAATCCGATTAAAGGATTTCTTATGCAGGACATGGTACCTGGCAGGGTTCTTTATCTTTTTTTTTCCTTCCTTTTTTGTAAATCAAAACATATAGAAAGAGAAAAAAAAAACAGTACACCATGCATAACAGTAACATATGGCTAGGAAATTTGAATGTTGCAGAAGATATGTATTCTGTATCAGTACATGCTAAGACAAAAATAAAAAGGCTTAGTTGACAATTGCTAATAAAGAACTAGGCCGGCAGATGCCAACAAATTGCATATCAAATTATGATGGCTCAGTACCTATAACTACCATAACCACCTCCCGACCTAGGAGAACCTTGGGGCCCATAATATGGACTGTGGGACGGAGGATAAGAAGAGCCGCTATACTGAGAATAACTTGATCTATAACCAGTATCTAGACCACTTCCATAAGAGCCTCTTGCTGGCGGCTCTTTATGTCCCGCAAGGAACTCCTGCATAATCCAAAAATTTTGAAGTGTAATTATCATTCTATCAGTTACTCCGATAAATAGTTTTTGCAAAAAGTGAGTTGAGGTAGGCACGAAATCCTATATAGGAAGTGGTAGTTTTAGCAGTTTTAATGCCTGCTCTCAAGTTTAGTTTAGAGATGAATGGAGGGCGGAGGAAGAGAAAGGGGAGAAAGGCTTAGATTAACCTTGATCCAGAGTTGAATTACACATGGTGAATGGAGATGGGTGGTAGAAAATGGGGTGAATTGCTCTATATTTTCCAACTTTTATTCACCCCAATTTGGGATGTAATCAATATAACCTCCTCCCCATTTCCTTTCCTTCCCTTTCCTTTCCCTTCAAACTCCCCATAAGAAACGTCAAGCTGGTCAGGAGTAGTGCAATAGCAACCCAAAATCCAGCTTGTTTGAATGGTTTAGGTAGTCAGTACAGTTTTATAGTATCATGTCCTCCAATTTCAGCCTAATAACCCTAAATTTATCCCAAGTTTTACTTGGAGTGCAATTACTGCTTCAATTTACAATTGTGCCTTGATTTCACACAAATTTACATATTTTAGTACCATTAATAAACAAAAGACCAAGAAAAATATTAGAGACTAGCTGGTAAATCACAGTATAGACTATAAATTTGAGTACTAGCTTCACAACTCCTGGTTAACTCAGTCTAAAATTGTACCATTTGGGACTTTATTGGGAAATTTTTTGTTGAATTGCATATATGATGGTCACAATGACAAATCACTCCAGTACATAAAGGCCATAGAATGCAAAAAATTTGCCTTGTTATTTATACCTGAACGAGCTGTTGTGCTGCTTGAACTTGAGGAGACGTCCCTTTGATTTCAACTGTTATTTCTTCAGATGTTCCTCGGCTCTCTTGCACTGTCACCATAGCCCCACTTGTAGCACGTATGTAAGATATGTTGCCCCCACCTATTCCTATTATATCCTCGGCATATGACAAAGGAATTTGCATCGTCTGTGTTATCTGTACAATGTTTACAAAATATTGTTTCAACCAATATCAAACAAAAGCCCAAGTTTCAAAAAACAAACACACTCATACTTTGTATCAGCTCATGCTATGACATTTAGGCCAGAAAAACCCAATGAGTTCATATAAAGGAAATCATAATGCAACTTAAACAGTAACCACATGCTTATTGACCAGGAAAGGACAAACAGCACATTTAAAGAAATATTAATGCAGGATTTACCTGAGTAACTAGTGGGCCCCCTGCAACTGCACGTCCCGGCCCAGATGAATAACTCGATAAAGCCGGGTCACGCCCGTACAGCGAAAGGCCGGTTCGCGAAGGAACCTCAGCACTGACAGGCGGCTCTCGGTCTAGAAAGACTGGTTCACGCTTCATCGGAATAGGTGGATAATCAGCACCGCTGACTGCTGATTGCTGAGGTGGCATCGGCCGAACCATTGGTTGAGGAGGTGGTGGGGCCACGTCGATCGCCCATTCAATCTGTGGTTGTTGATGTTGATGTGCTGGTGGTTGTGGTGGTGGTGCTGCTGTATTTCCCTAAATGATGAAAAGAGTTCAAATTAGGTGTTTATAGTGTGATCACACCGAAAAATGCAGCAACACTTTTGTTCAGGTTAGTCTACACTTTTGCTCCAAAGTGTAAATTTCATGCTTTATATACTAAAAATAGACAGTCAGATGTTTATCTAAAATTCATTGTGCTTTCTGTTCTTGCTAGTCTGCACTTTTGCTCCAAAGTGTAAATTTTCAATTTGAGAGACTCACAGTCTTCTCGAACAGAGGAAGAATGCTCTGGTCCACTAAAAACTTGCGGAGATGGCCCACGACACCTAGAAGGGCCTTTTGGACATTTGGAGTTTCTCCTTGTATCTCCACTATTCTTTCGTCTTCAGATGCATAATAAGGACGCATCATATCTATTCAATAAAATTGAATACGACTGAGTCTGTATGCAAGTTTAACGAACAAATACAAGTAATGACAAATTTACAATAGTTTCCCGTATCAGACATTCAGGAACAATATCTAACTATTTACTATGCCCTCTTCAAATGAAAGATGCCTACTTTGAGACCATGAGTTGACACTCAAGTATAAATTAAGCAATAACCCAAGTAAAAACACAGTAAGCCAGAGAAATAAGGGCAATGATTCGACAGAAGTGGTAGAAAATTGAGTGGAAAAATCTAATAGGTCTTAAATATTATTATATACAAATTCTAGAGCCAATCAGTTGAAAGTCTGGAATATTACACTGTACATGCTGGACAGAAGCGATATCGAGATCATTATGTACTAGTAGTCCAGCATGGAACATTCTTCTGTGGTTTAATCAGCCATATACCAACTATCAACCATTGATTGAGCAAGCAAGTTGCCCCAATTAAGCATGGAACAACAGAACAAAAACAAACTGTAAAACACTTGTACTAGCACATACCAGGGGTAATAACACGTATTGTAGCACCACTTGCCTCCTGGATTGACTTGATAGAGGATCCTTGCTTTCCAATCAAATTCACGGCTTGGGACGTGACAATCAAGAGTCGAATAGCGCATAAATCCGGCACCTGGGCTCCGCTTGCCATGTTATCTGTACCTGGCTCTGGAATTCCATTAATCCGCTTGAATATTCTCAATACTGCCTCCATTGCTGCTGAGATCTCAGCCTCAGGCTCTTCTTTCCCAGATACCAAAACCTACATTGTGCATCAAATATGAAAGGCAAATATACTAATTTGTTAGTTATCAATCAGACTCATTGTACATTGTTGATGTAATACCAGCAAATTATATACAAATGTCACAAAGTAACCTTATATTAGCTGTTTGATTCTTGTCCGAAAAAGGGTTTTGACAATTCCATATTGGAAACTATCTAATTTTCTATTACCTTTCACTGCTGCACTAGCCCATACCAGATTGCAACCTGTTAATCTTCTTAATTTTTGTTAGTTAATTTTTTTCACTACCATTGAGTCAACAATAGCTTTTGCTGGAGATGAGGTCTTGGAGAAAACAAAAAACATTCTAGAAATAATTAGTATCAGTAGGAAGTAGTACTTACTACTCTTTCAGTAGTGCCAATGGGACCTTCAAGGATTCGAACCCGAGCCTTTGTCTCTTCACAGAGCTTCTTGATTAACTCACCCTTTCGACCTATTATACTTCCAACCTTCAAAACGGGAACAATTAATCTGAACACGCTGTATCCCGGCCATCCAGGCCACTTAACGACCGATGCTCCACTTTCTGTCTCCAGCGTGTTTTCCAACGAATCAGCTGAAGGAGCGGCGTTAGCGTCAGGATCCTCCATTGGCTCCCCTTCCTCCACCTCCTCATCGTCGACTTCTTCCTCCACCTCCTCTTCAACCTCCTCTTCTACCTCTTCCTCTTCCTCTTCCTCTTCCTCTTCCTCCTCTTCCTCTTCCTCCTCTTCCTCTTCCTCTTCCTCTTCCTCTTCTTCCTCTTCCTCTTCTTCTAGCTTTGGTTCGACCTGATCTATTATCATCTTTCTTAATCTCGCCATGAGAAGGTTTTGAGAAGAGAAGGGCAGAGAGAGAGACGCAAGGGTTTTGCGTGAAAGAGAGCAGGCTGTGAGAGGAGATTCAAGATTCAACAATAAAATTAATTCGTAAAATTATTTGCTCGACAAATACAATTAGACGAGACAGTACCAAATTCGGCCATGTCCGGCTGTAACCGTTGGATCAGCATTAAGATTCGTTCGTACTTGCTCCGCTAGAATCTGTCTGTGCCAATTCAGATCGAACTGTTACTTGGATCCGATGACCGTCGAATCCGCGTCAGCTGGGGAAAATGGTAATGCTGAGCCCTTGAGCGGTTGAGCCTGTACCCCAACTTTTAATTTGCGGAAGGGTTTGCTCTCTGGAATCTGGCATCTGCGGCCCAATTTAAGAACTGTATCTGGCCCAATATGCTCCATTTTGCCAGGAGTCAAAGCCTAATTCTACAAACTTTTTTTTTTTTTTTGAGAGTTAGTGGAAATTATCCGCTAAGAAATATATTGATGCCAAAAAAAATATTTACAAAGACCACACCTACTCCATAATAGAGCAGAAGACCAAGTTAATAGGAAAAGAAAAAAATAAAACCACAAAGGTAAGACACTTTAAACTAGTTTAAATGGTAAACAGCTCTGATAAAATTAAAAAGGCCATTGCAATATCAAGGCCACCTCTGTCCGTCTGACCACTACGCAAATAGCATCCAATTGTGTATATCCATTGCCGCTGTGTTTATTAAAATGTGCTCAGGTTTTCTTTCCTGGGAAAAAATTCGTCTGTTTCTTTCCTTCCAGACGGTCCATGATCCGGCTGCCCACGCTGTATCCCACCGCTTTCTAGTTTGCCCCGATAGGTGCTAGCGACCATCCCACCAGATATCAAAGGGTTGCATACCCGCCATTGGAGGCAAGTTGAGCTGTGCCCTTAGTCCGCGCCAGAACCTTGATGTGTAGTTGCAGCTCCACATCAAATGATCAATTTTCTCAAGCTGATTATTCCCACAGAGCGGACATCCCGGCGTGACCGCACATCCCCTCACTGTAAGAATTTCCTGCATTAGGATTCTATCGGAAAACATTAACCATAGGAAGATCCGCACTTTCATAGGCACTTTAAGTTTCCAGAGTACTCTATAGTGTACTGATCTTACTCCAGTATCTTGTAGTAACCGATAAGCCGAGGCACACGTAAAGGTTTCACAGGCCATCCATTTCCATTTCGATACCTGTGTGGGGCTCCCAAATGTTACTGAGCAATTGAAGAATGGTACCAGAGCTGAGAGTTCTTTTAGGAAAAAAGACAGTCGTTGGTTGTTCGCAAGGTGTGATGCCTCTGTGACGTCATAAAGCTGGCTTAAGGTGGATGCCCATAATCCTTCCCTGTCCTGGTGAATTCGCCAAAGCCATTTGACCAGTAGAGCCTGATTTTGATCAATCAGCAAGATGACACCCATGCCTCCATTTCTCTTGAGTGAGCACACTGTTTGCCAGTTTGCCAGGCAGTTTATTCCCTTACACGGCCCCTTCCCCTTCCACAAGAAACTTCTCCTTATTTTTATCTATTTGTCTGATAACCCCTTTTAGCAATCTCGTTGCTTTCATGTAGTGTATTGGAATTGCCGAGAGCACGGCCTTTACCAGGGTGATTCGGTCTCTATAGGACAGGAAATTTGATTTCCATCCTTCCATTCTTCTTTGTACCACCTGGATCATGGGCTGATAGTCAATTATGCGCGGTTTTTTAATTGACAGTGGTAGACTAAGGTATTTGATCGGTAATTTTTCCCGCGGGGAGGATAATATGTTTTGAGCTGTCTCGATCAGATTTTACAGGATTGCTATGGGCACAAAAGCACTCTTAGCCTTGTTTACCGTTAGGCCCGACAGTTCTTGAAATGCACTGAAGACCTGTGTAATAATTTTGAGGGTCATTGGGTTTGCCTCTGTGATGATTACCGTATCATCCGCAAACTGAATGGTTTTAGGAGATAAGTGGACAGTTGGGGGCATGGCTACTTTCGCGTTATGTAGGAACTTTGTTAAAGAGTTGGCTACTAGGATGAAGAGCAATGGTGATAGTGGATCTCCCTATCTCAAACCCCTCCCATGCGTAAAAAATCTTGTTAGGCCTCCATTAATCCGGACCATCAAAGTAGCTGGCTGTAGGATGGCTAGAACTGATTCTACAAACTATTTTAGTCACCATAATAAATGACTATGGAGTAGAGTGGGAAAAATGGCACGGCACGCGTGTCAGTTACATGACGTGACTCGTGTCCTGTGCCGTGACCATTCGCGTACCATGTCCATTTTTTGAAACTTTGGCACGGCACGACACGTGAAAGATTTAGTCACGGCACGGCACGACACGTAGTCACGCGAGTCACGTGTAATTAGGACCATTAGATATTGATTTAATAATGAATCTTAAATAAACTAACCTAAATTATGATTAAATGGTCATGCGAGTCACGTATGATCACGGCACGTTAGGCACGGCGTGACTCACGTGGTGTGATCATTCGCGTGCTGTTATCACCTCTTAATATTTTGATTACGTCACGGCACGAGATCAAAATTACGACGTGTAAGTCACGGCATAACACGTTTTTCCACTCGAGTATGGAGTATGGATACCGGATGGCGGATTACAAGGTAGAAAAAATAATATTCAAAATAAAGCAACTCTGAATTGCTCACTTCTGGAATGCTAAAGCCTAACTGTCAGATCGACCAAGATCGAGGTCACATGACTCATGACTGGTGATTAAATCCACCAAAAAAATAAAATAAAATTTAAAGGCAAGGAATCGTCTCATGTTCAATCAAGTGAGAGATTGCTCCAATCCAATTGGCGCTCTTTGATGCCATAGCCCACAGGCACAAAGGTTCTGTCAAAGTGTCAACACGCACACTTCGTTTTGGTTCCCTATTGGATGCACATGCACATCATCATATCATTTCCTCCTCTCCATTTCGTAACGATAGCGACTATAACATTTATTAAATTTATTTGGCAAAAACAAAAAACATTTATGATATTTCCATATAAGATTTTAAACAATTTATTTCCTTCTCTCCATTTCGTATCAATACGATGATGACATTATGTGTGTGTGTGACGAGGGATCCACTTACACTTTTTTTTTGTGACACCGAATTACATCCTACATTTTCAAAGTGCAAACTGTTTCAACATGATTGATATATTAAAGATGTGCTTGCAGATCAAATTTTACATTTTTTTTTGAATTTTTTACTATTTATTAAGATGGGTACAAAAATTCAATGGTCTTCACAATGATTTTGTAAAATACTTAATAAATAGTAAAAAAAATTCAAAAAAATGTAAAATTTGATCTGCAAGCACATTTTAATGTATCCATCATGTTAGACGGTTTGGATCAACTGTTTGGACTTGAAAACTTTAAAAATGTAGGGTGTAATTCGGTGTCACCAAAAAGAGTGTAAGTGGATCCCCTCTATATATATCAAAGATTTAAGTAGCATTTATCGCGTCATAGCAAAATGGCTGAAAAAACGACGCTATGCCCATATAGCGCGAAATAGCACGCAATAGCGCAATAGTGTCATAGCTTTTATGGTCCAAAAACGCTATAGCGCGCTATTTAGAACCTTGATATATATATATATATATAGAGTAGGGTTCCAATGCCTCATCTCCTCATACCTCATCCATACCTCATGTATATATCTCCATTTTTCAAAGTCTAAACTATCGATCCGACCGTGTCAACATGATATTTCATACTAAAATATGCTTGGGGATGAAATTTATAATTTTTTGCAATTTTTTTACTATTTTTTAAGATAGGTACAAAATCACTGTATCTGGACCATTCAAAAACAGTGATTTTGTACCTATCTTAAAAAATAGTAAAAAAATTGCAAAAAATTATAAAATTTCATCCCCAAGCATATTTTAGTATGAATATCATGTTGAACGGTTGGATCGATAGTTTAGACTTTGAAAATGGAGATATATAACATGAGGTATGGATGAGGTATGAGGAGATGAGGCATTGGAACCCTCCTCATATATATATATATATATATGAGTTGGGCTATGGTGCATTGCAATGTATCGCCCCTCTTGTACATTGGAGTATAAATTGTTAGATTCGAAGTTCAAACAGTCAATCTAAAAGGCTCAACATATTCTACATATTAAAATGTGCGTTAAGATCAAATTTTATATTTTTGGAAATTATTTACTATTTTTTTAGAATGATTGAAAATCATTATTTTTCAGAAATTTTTGGACCATCGAAGAACAGTGATTTTCAAAAATTCTAAAAAAATAGCAAACAATTTCAAAAAAAATGTAAAATTTGGTCTCCAAGCACATTTTAATATGGATATCAAATTGAACAGTTTGGATCAGTTGTTTGAAAATCAAAACTATCGATTTATAGTTCCAATGTACAAGAAACTATACATTGTAATGCACCATAGCCCAACTCTATATATATATATTGGTTGTGCCGATATAGTACATATGTTGATCTTGATTAATTCTTTTATACGGATTCTCTTTTTCATATTTATCATGTATAGCAATTTTAAAATTAAGCCCGTAATCACGTTGTTGTTAAAATTTAATGTTCTAAATCACAAATGATGAATGTGTAATAGTACATGGAGGAGGGATCCGATTACACCACTTTTGAGTTACCACAAAGTTACCCTTCTCATTTTTTACATTTCAAAGTCCAAATCGTCAATCCAAACCGTTCAACATGATTATCTAAATAAAATGTGCTTGCAGGTCAAATTTTACATTTTTTTTAATTTTTTTACTATTTATTATATATTTTACAAAAATAGTCAAATTTAGACTATTGAATTTGTATCCATCTTAATAAATAGTATGAACTATTTTAGCTGATCTTAAAAAATATGGCCTATCATAACGTTTTAAGTGCCAAAAATTAGTCAAATGTAATGATAACGTTTGCAATTATTATTAAAACATGAAATTGCTATTTATTATTAAACATGAAATTGCAATTTCATGATCTTAATAAATAGTCAAATGTGACACTTTTATCTGAATCTGACATACTGCGGCCCAATTTTAGCTGATCTTAATAAATAGTACAAAAATTAGTCAAATGTAATGATAACGTTTTAAGTGCCATATTATTATTTACAATCGTTAAAAGTGTCACATCATCATTGCAATTTCATGATGAAACAAATAAATTACAAAAATTTAAAAAGAAAATTTAAAACATTTAACATATCTCAGAAGTTAAAATTAGAATGTAAATATAGGAATGGAGATAATCTGAAAGTTGGTGATGGGGTAAAAAAAAACATTTATATAATTGCAAGGATGGTGCTGCTCTTAAAAAACTTATCCAATTATATAAAGAACAATAATTTTATATAATTTAAATCAAAAGAACTGATGAATTACAAATAATTTCACATCATTATTGACAAGAAAAATTAATATACTAACAAATTTCCTCTACCACAATCATTGGTTCATGAATAGTTAGAGCATCTACAACAGTGATTTTTTTAAATTGCTATTATGATGTGTTAATTGCTAATATAATTGCTGGGTTGTAGATCGATTTCTAAAAAAATAAATTTGTTTATAAAGCAAACGATTTCTTTTGGACATGCTAGTACTCTCTCTCTTTCCTATTAGCTCTGACCCCTTCGTTTTCTTTCTTATTGACTCTGATCCAATTTCTGAAATGGAGGGGTTAAGAAATTAAAAAAAACTTAATTATTTTTAAACAGTGCTTTATAGCTGTTTTTTATTTTTTTTTACTTGGTTGGAGATGCTCTTAGCTCTTGAAGAACTAAAAACGATAAGCCAAAGTACCCAACTTAAGCTATCCGTTGTTCTTTTTAAATGGCAACCAACACAGCACATATCCAGTGAGGTTGAACCGGAGAAGATGCAAATAAATGTTGGTGAAAATTAAAGTGGGGAATAGCGTACACTGAGAAGAGGAAGGCCGCATGTGGATCCGGATAGACCAGGCTGCTTTTGTTTTTTATTGTAAATGGGCCAAAATTCCTACACCCATGTTCTTTTCCAGCTCATTCCTCCTGGTTTGTTTTTTTTTTTTTTTTATTTCATATTATAATAAAGTTCCACATTTTACCCTAATAACTATTTTCGCCTTAAAACAGGGAATGTCAGAATTACCTAGCCATCCTGGTTGGATCCAAATATGCTAAGATCCGAAATCATCAATAGTAATTTTGAAATTCTTCAAATCTCGAATTCAGCCATTGAATTATTTCGAGATGTGTACACAAAAAAACTAATTGTTTCGAGATGCGTGCACAGAAAAAGTTGGACGGCTGGATGTCGGATTTTAGAAATTTCAGGTTTACTGTTCATGGATCTCGGATTTCAGCTGATCTGAATCCATCCCGGCTTCATAGGATAGGAGGATACTATTTATTTATTTGTTTCTTTTTTCTACTATTTAGGACTATGAGGATTTAGACATTTAGTGATGGCTACAGTCTGGATGTTTAAGTTTTTCTTTTTCTTTTTCTTACGGGCCTGTTCGGCACATTACTGTGCCCGTGGGAAAAAAAATTCACTCTGACTGAATTTTTTTTCCCCAAGCGCACAATAAAATTTAGTTCAATTCCTACGCCCACACTCATTTCTCTCTTGGCGCCGAACAGGCCCTACCTTCCTTCCTTTCTTTCTTTCTTTCTTTTTCTTCAGTACTTGTAATTACAGTGTGAATTTTGACACCCTTTGATGTCTATTTTAATGAAATCTGGAGGCATGATTGGCTTCAATTTTTTGGGATGCTATTCTTTTTTTTTTTTATTATTATAAAACTTTATGTTTTGGACCAGGTATGCAACAAAAAATATTTTTAAAGGGCAAATTTGACAGAATTTACTAAAACTTTACCCTCTTATCTGTTGTATGAAAATATGTGTAAGGATTCAAATATCTCATGTCTCATTATCTCTTACAATTCACATTCTTTATTTTTATTTTTAAAGTTCAGACAATCAATCCGCTTAACTTGATCTCCGTATTAAAATGTACTTGGTGATCAAATTCTATATTTTTTAAAAACTTTTTTTTATTTTTTTAGATAGGTACAAAATTACTGTTTATGGAGTAAAACAATTTCAAAAAATAAAATAAAATTAGTCTCCAAGCATATTTTAATTGGATATCATGTTGAGTGGTTCGAATTGACTGTTTGGACTTTGAAAATGAAAATAAATGATGTGAGACATGAAGAAGCATGAAAGATATAAATTATTTAAAGCCTCCTCTTTGTAAATTTAGTGATCAAAATTGAATGACCAAAAATGTAACTATGAAAAAATTATTTACCCATTATGAAAGCCTTTAATTTGTTGTAGGAACATCAGAACATGCATTGTACCTCCTATATGGACAATGTACCTTGCTTTTTTAAGGGTCTACAAGAAACTTCCTGTAATGCATTTTTTTATTAGGTGTTATTTATTTCAGGGTTAATTGCCACCCACAAACTAGAGAGCAAGATCATGGCCTACGTGAAGCCCATGATCATTACTTGTTACACTACTTGGTCATCTTAATTGTTTATTAAAAAAATATTATTAAAAATACCGAAGTTTATAATATTTATCTAATTATAATGGTGAATAAAATATTTTTTATAATATATATTAAACTATATCGTATCTGTATTTGCATAGATATTCATATAGCAGATATTCGTATCTAATTTTCAAATACGAATCGGACATTATCCGCTCTGTTTTCACCCCTAGTACTTTGTATTTCAGATTTTAAGTATAATTGTTTAACATGCAGCTCTTCCTGTACAAATTAAACACACCGGAGTTGAACTCTGCAATGGTGTTATTGTGAGAATTTTTTTATAAACCATAATTAATTTTTTTTTTTACGAAACCAACATGATTACTTTTTTTTTTTACAAAAATCATAAGAACCGAAATGTCATTTCGGTCCGTTATTTTTATATTCCGGACCGAAATGACATTTTGGTCCGGTCCCTTTTTGGATTTTATGTGGTACTGGTTTCACAAGTTTTCATATGGACCGCCACAGAAAATCTAAAAAGAGGACCGGACCGAAATGTTATTTCGGTCCAGAATAAAAAAAAAACAATGGACCGAAATACCATTTCGGTTCTTATGGTTTTTTGTAAAAAAAAAAAAAGTAATCATGTTGGTTTCGTAAAAATATATTTTTTAATTATGGTTTATAAAAAAAAATTTCGCTGTTGTGACATTGTGTGCCAAGGTCGTTTTGAGCCAATTATTAGGATAAGTGTGTGCAGTGTAGGTCCTTTAAATATTGGGCCACATAAAAGGTTAACTTTTTCTTGATGTGGATTGGTGATAGCTTTAATTAATCTGGATTTAATGGGACGGATGTAAAGGTTGACAATTAACCCTACCAAAAAAGATAATTTACAACTTTTTCAAGTGGATTATATCCATAACGGATTCAAATCTGCTGAAATCCGAAATCGTCAGTAGTAACTCTGAATTCTTGAAATTACGAATCCAGCCGTTGAGCTGTTTCGAGATACGTGCATACAAAAAGTTGGACGGCTGGATTCGGAATTTCAGGAATTTAGAGGTACTGTTCATGGATCTCAGATTTCAGCAGATTTGAATCCATCCATAACAACGTTGATGTAGATATCAGGCGTTTGTTGGTGGCTTGGTGCAAATAAATAAATAAAAAAATATTTTTTTTTTTTCAAAAATAAGACATGGCTTTATGCTCCCAATTGCAATAAAAAAAAACCAATCATCATTTGTACAGCAATAACATGTCTATAACATGACCTTGCGCTCACAACCTTTCATTAAAAAAAAAAAAAAAACACTAAAGGTGACAATGGCTAATGGAGTAATGGACCACATATCCAAAATGTTGGTATCTTGAGACACACATAATAAACAATATCAAGTATCAATCTTCCTGACCTAACTAAATATACCATGCTCTGATTTGTGGGAAAATAATTGTAGCTAGCCGTAGCCAACTTGAAAATTAAAACACAAGCAGAACATGAAAGCATGGTAACTCCAGTTGAATTGCACGGAACGGAAGTCATATTGCAGGAAGGTGTCCGTCTCTACAATTATCTCAGGTAGAATCCATAGTAAATCCCAATTTTGTCCGATTTCAGTTCACTTAAACCATTCAAACGGGAAACAAAAAAGGTTGATCTAGATCTATGATCATCATCTGGCATGAAATTTAAGGTAAAATCAACTGTTTGGCTTTGGAATTTGGATTCCTCATCTGAACAAAAACAGGCAAAATTGGAACATTCAAGATGGTTTGTACCTACAATGATTGCAGAAAAATTGGATGAATTGCTCAAAATTGGGTTTTGTAAATCAAACGGCTAGCTGCTTGTGGTGACAATTGCTTGATTCCTCCTCAGAAGGGAAGCAGTTGAGCCTGGAGGAGGGAGGAGGCAACTGTTGGGTTTCCAAATACTGCATCTCATTTTGCAGGAGGGAGCAGTAGGAAGTGAATGTAACTGGAGTTACATTCAATTCAAATCCCACACCAAACAGAAAGTCCACTTCTAGGTAATTTATCTCCATCAAGGTTATGCCTCCCACCTTTGCAAAGTACGCATTATTGTAGCATCTGAATACCCAAAAAAAAAAAAAAAAAAGGGGTTAATTTAATTAGTTTATATTTATCAGATAATGACATTTCGACATGTTAAAAAATGATCATTTTCCTAAAAGAAAAAGAGATTGAAAATAGTTGGATACAAAGAAGGTTTATGCTGTTTGGATAAGAGCATATTCTTTCCATATCAGATTCATATCATGCCCCTAGTCCATATTATTAATTAGTCTTCTTTTGGTTAAAAGGGTAACATCAAACCAACCATACTTTGTCTAACCAAAAGAAAAGAGCACCACACTCAAACTCAATCTCTCCGCCTAATTCCTTAATTGCTTCTATAACGAAGAAATGGAAAATTAATATTAAAATATGATTAAATTGATTTCAAAGTGTTACCAAGAGAAGAGATATTAATTAACAGTCCCCATCAAACAACTGGCATATTTGATATTTTGATCAAGTTGGCGCTAAATTAATTAATAAAAAATGAGATGAAAATGAAAGCTGGTTAATTTGGGCCCACATGTCATGTGTAAATACAGTATACGTACACTATTTTATCAGATAAAAAACATTATTACTGCATGAATAAAAAATCATAAGATAGAATCTATCTATATTCAACCCAATTCAAATCTCAAACTAACTATCATCCTGATGCTAGGCTACGTGCCAAAATTTGAGACGTAAAATTTCAAAATTCTTTTGAATTCAAATTGAATTTCATATTTATTAATTTTGTTTTTTTCCCATTAATGCATTGAGTAATGAATAACATTTGAAGAAAATTGTGAATATCTATATATCTATATCCAATTGTTCTCTGTTGACTTTTAACTAGAACATGCTATTTCATAAAAGCAGAGTAAATCATACGCTTGCTGCATGTTCTTAAAATCAATAATATTGAGGTAACTTACATATCATCAACAAACTTGACAGCTGTTAGAACACTGGTTATCAAAAAGCGGTGCACATTCAACGAGTCGAGTGTGACGGTCGGATGCCTGAGCAGATAGCGATCGAGGTAAATATAAGCGACTACGTAGCAAGAGGGGCTACAACCGGCGAACCTGAAAATTCGCTCCAGGTAGTCCCGCACGGATATGGCCGGCTTTGTGAGGCCCTGGAAGGCTGATGCTGCAGCATGTGGCACCATTGCTGTACTAGTTGGTGAGGTGGAGGGGGCGGCATCGTTGCGCTCAGAGACACGCTCCAGGAGGGTGGAGAGGATGGAAACGACTTTGGGGATGGATCCGGGGTCACACACCGTGTCCGTGTCCGCCATGGATCGAGAGAATTAATTGAGGTGGCACTTGTTGTGAAGCTTTAGTTTCTTTGCCCTTGGCCTGAGAGGAAGGAGGAGAGAGAGAGAGAGGAAGGGATATAAAAAGAGGGAAGAGGAGATGCCTCCAATTAATTGTAACGGAGAAATAATTAAATTAATCAGAGAAAGGAAAAGATCGAAAGAGGAGGATAGTATTAGTAGCGGTCGTGTTATCATGTAAGTATGTAATATTTATTTACCCCTGGAGATTCACTAATTACCTCTCTATGCCATCTCCCACTTGAATCTTTACATACATGCGCACCGACAATTAGATAGGGTAGTATTGGAATTCTTTGAAGGTTGTTCATGTCACTGACTTAATTTGAATTCACATCCACTGCAATATATACCTGACTGAAAATATGAGTCTTCAGATTAATTTGGCACGAATCTCAAAACAGATTTCCTATAATTTTCGTAGACATCAGATTGAGTTTGATTCAGCTGAAATTAATCTGGATTGTCCGTTGTTAATTTTGCTCAATCAGATACCTAGAAGGAGGTCCACTGACTTTAGTGATATCCGATGTGACTAAGGTCCTGTTCGGTGCTTTACAGTGTGCGTGGGAAAAAAATTCACTCTGATTTCGTAGAAAAAATCCCACGCGCACAGTACCGTTTCAGTTCAAATTGGACCCGAGTCCATTCTCGTTCCCGTTCCCAAGGCGGGGCCGAACAGGGCCTAAATGTTAATTGTTCGTTCAAATTAGATCAATCTACATGTAGGTCAATATATGTTTGTATTGTTAATAATTATGTAATTTTTAGTTTAAGCTAACATATACATAATATACATAATAGAGTGAGGCTACGGTACTTTGTAAAGTACAAAACAGTTCGTGCAATGGATCAATATTTTCGTTAAAATATTCAAATAATTAATCTGAACTATTCAAAATGACCTCCATATAAAAATGTACTTAGAAACCAAAATTTACATTTTTAGAATTTCTTTTATTATTTTTTAAATAAGTAGGAAGAATATCATACGATCCAAAGATTTTTGATCCATTCGAAAGTAGTGATTTTATACATTTTTAAAAATTAGTGATTTTTTTAAGCACAAATCAATTTACAATTGTTGTATTTGCAAATTGTGATACTATTGATGTAACCTTTGCAAATTATAAGACTGGAATGATGATTGTTTCTAAGTGGCATGAAAAAACAATAGTCTAAATAACTGAAAATTTAGGAATTTGGATAAAAAATATAAATGCAAAGCAAAGTGAAAGTTTCTTTAAAACTAACCTTGAGATAAATTTTGGTTGAATGAGATTCTCAATGTGGACCAGTATTTGATCTAAAATTGCGTAAGAGTCACCTTGTTATATATATTTAGGAGTTGGCTACGGTGCTACGCGTAGCATAGAGGGCCCCGTGCTACGGCTTAATATTTGAGTTTTCAAAATTTTAACGGTCGATCTGAACCGTTCAACATGATATTCATATGAATATGTACTTGCAAACCAAATTTTACATTTTTTAAAAAAAAAATTTCTATTTTTTTAGATAGGTAGAAAATCACTTGATCTGAATGGTACATAATTTTCAGATTAAGTGATTTTCTACCTATCTAAAAAAATAGTAAAAAAATTCTAAAAAATATAAAATTTGGTTTGCATGTACATATTCATATGGAGATCATGTTGAACGGTACGGATCGACAGTTAGAATTTTGAAATCTCAAATATTGAGCCGTAGCACGGAGGCCTTTATGTTACGCGTAGCATATTAGCCAGATTCTCTCTCTCTCTATATATACACACACTATTGTATGCTTTACTGCAAAGATAATAATAAACTAATGAATAAATGTGATGTTTGTAACGTGTCAAGATACAGAACATCTAAAACAAACTACAAAGGAAATATTATCGCACAAAAACAATCATTAGTACATTAATATTTATCAACCATTAATATTTTTAGAATATTTTTTTTTTATATTATGTTATTTGTAAAAAAAAAGTTAAAGATATCATTTTCAGATTTTTCAGATTTTCAGCTGACAAATATTAAAAGTTGAAAGAATTACAAATAAAACAGGAGTACCCTTCTCCTTGTTGCTTGCGGTATGTCTAGGGGTGTCAATGGGTACGATATGGGTTGGATGGAAGCATTTTCGTACCCATATCCGTTACAAATTGTTCTTACCTATATTTTATCTTACCGCTATGAATTATCTTACTTATTATGGTTGTCGGATAACGAAACAGTAGCGGGTAAATAACGGATAGTGCTAATATAATAATTTTTTTTATTATTTATTCAATAAAACATTAAAACACATTCATTCACACATATATACGTGTTATAAAGGTCTAAATTTTATTGAAATTTATTTACGTGTTTTAATGATTAATTAAGTGTAACACAACTACAAAATGAGTAGGGTTAAAATGCACCATTAGTTTTGTTCTCCAATCCTGCTCCACGTCTACAAAATGAGTAGGGTTGGTTTTGTGCTCCAATCATGCTCTACACCTTTTTCTCTGTTTTCAAAGTTCGAACAATTAATCCGAACCGTTCAATATGATCTTCATATTAAAATGTGCTTGGAGACAAAATTTTATATTTTTTGAAATTTGTTTTACTATTTTTTAGATAGGTACAAAATCACTGTTTTGGATGGTCCAGAATCTTCTAAAAACAGTGATTTTGTACCTATCTAAAAAATTAGTAAAAAAATTCAAAAAAATATAAAATTTGGTCTCCAAGCACATTTTAATACAAAGATTATGGTGAACGGTTCAAATTGACTGTTCGCACTTTGAAAATGAAAATAAGGATGTGAAGCATGATTGGAGCACAAACCAAAGGTGCATTTTAACCCTACTCATATATTATATATATTAATGAATAATGACTACAAAATATAGTTAAGAATAGATATTCATTATTCATTAATATATATAATATATATAGTTTTTTTTATTATTATCTGATTGGATAACAGGTACGGAATAGATCTTACCCGTACCTTTTTCTGTTTAGATAACGAAAAAAATTTACTCATATTCATACCCGATAAGTTTATGATAAAAAAAATCTTACTTATATCCGTCTTATTAAATACAGTACGAATCGAATAGACAGATAAAAAGAAAGGTGGCATTGATAACCCTAGGCCCATGCCTCCTAGTATTTGCGTAGATAACACGGGCATAATAGCATGGACTTTGATTTTAGCAGTTGGGTTATCTGAAAAATTTGGCGTCCTTCGATGATGATTTTCGATCGCATTGGCAGTGGATTGGCGGGTGTGGAGAATTGTCGGTGGATTAAGGGTATATTTGGTTGTAAAAAAAGAATAGTTAGAATAGTTAAATCTCAAAATTTTTAAGAATAGTTTATTTTAATAAAATAAAAAGTTTGGATTCACTATTCTAGCTATTCTAATTCAAACAAACATTGAATAGGCTATTCCGAATAGTTTAACTCCAATAATAGTCTATTTTTAATCCAACTAAACATACCTTAAGGTATGTTTGGTTGTAAAACAATAATAGTTAGAATAGCCAAATCAAGAATAACTATTATTTGTTTTATTAAAATAACTAAATCTCAAAACTCTTACGAATAACTTATTCTAATAAGACAAAAAGTTTGAATTCACTATTCTAACACAACCAAATACCAAATAGGCTATTTCGAATAGTCTATTCACAATCCGACCAAACATACCTAAGAGGTTTGAAACTCTCTGTTTTTTTTTATCTATTTCTTTTCGTTACTCCATCTTTTTCTCGTTGTTTGCGTAAGTTCATACTAATATTAGCTTTGATCAAATGTCCGGTTAGAAAGCACACATTTTCGATATATTTTTTATTTTTTTTACATAAATGCACATCCAAGCTGAGATCAATTCGCTCTGTATTTGTTTCTTAATCACTTGATATATTGTTTGATAAATTATTGTGACACTTTGGTAAAAAAATTAAAAATTCAATTCAATCAATCGAAAGGTCATTAATTATTATTAAATTATGTTTTAAGACTTGTCTAAAAAAGTAATCAAAATATCTCACGTAATTAATAAGCATATAAAATCCTACTTTCTCATGGATGCGAATAGGTACGCGCATTCAGGGGCAGACGCAGGTAGTCCCGGGAGGGGGGGTAGCTGCTCTTCCTGGATTTTGAGTTTTAGTGAAAATCTATCGGTTCTGACTGACTTTGCTCTCCTGAAATTTTTTTTGCCCCTTGGATGTTTGATTTGTAATTTGGATTAAATTTAGAGTTAAAATTGAAATAAATTTGTTGAATTTTGATTGATAATTATAATTATAATTTAGAGTATCAGAAATTACAATTCAAAGCATTGAAAATATAAGTCAAAGCATTAGTTTTTATCGAGTACCCAATTAGTTAATGGATTTAAATCCGATTAGCCATTTTAAACCCGATTCGATATTTTTTTGCCTCTCTGACGAAAATCCTGAATCCGCATTAGTTCTCATTTAATTTTCAAATTGAACAAGTCTTAAATTGAAAATGGAATGATAAAATGCGAATCTTATAAAAATATGATTTAATTGAAGAGTGAAATTTTTCGTGGATTGTCATCTTATAGAAACAAATTATTTTAGTGAGCGACATGTCAAGAGTGGCTTGCACAGCCAAGTTTTAAAAAAAAAATGTACATGTCAAAAGTGTGAATTTTGTAAATAATTATAATTTATATTGTATCCATCCATATGAACTGGTTGCGCTTAATATTTTTTTTAGATTTTAAACTAGTTCATAAAAAAATTTTTTTTTAAAAAATTCTAAAAAGAATAAGAAAATATTACAAAATATATTAAAATAAAGAAATAATATGGGAAAAAATGGTTATGTAATGTATCACGTGATGTGATGTGTTTAAGTCAATTTATTTGACGTGACGAATCATTTTCTATTGAAGAGAGACATATCACATGACTGGACATGTCACGTGACGTGACGTGCCATAATGTGCACGTGACGGAACCAATAAAGTTCATAGTGACAAGATTCGCAAATAATTCAGATTTGAGCCTAAGGCAAATGAATCAGCATATTATTCGGTTGATTGAATTTTTCCCAAATTTTACGAATAATTTGCGATTTTTTTTTTTGCTCTCTTGTGGAACTGAGATCTCCGGTCCGGATTCAATATATAATTCTGAATCATTCTCGAATCATGAAACTTTGACCTAACCGAACCGAACCCGAATCATTTATTTGTCACTATGGTAACGGTCCTAACGGAAAGAGCACAATGACCCGGTACAAATTTATTATTTCATAACGCCACAGAAGATCTCGTGTACAAAAGAGCTGGAATGCAAGAGTAGAGGAGGAAAGGATTCAACTCAAAAAAAAAAAAGAGAGAGGAGGAAAGGAAAAGGTCAAGCTTTACAGCCCAAGCCCAAACTATAAACCACGCTCCGCCTACAAATCTACAGCTGTTCTCGCATGCGTATTGCGTCCCCTCATCCGCTTTGCACATGAATACATGATCATATATTCTATAGATTTATTTACGAATCACGATCAGTTCTTTTGTGGCCGAGACATGAGATTTATAACCAGTGGGCATATCTTCATTAGCAGCTGAATCAGTGTTCTGATTAATGTATCAGAACACCTGTTAAAAAGAAACAAAATAAAAGCAGAGGAAGAAGGTACATTCAATATTCAGGATAGGAACCGATACTGGTACAGTAAGGCCCGGTACTGGTAAGGTTCGGACCAGGTATAACACTAAGAAGACAATCCAGGAGGTACTGGTACTGGAAGATGAAAGAAATGGAACTGGTACGCATTTGGTACCAATAAGGGTATGATGCAAGGGCAACTGGTACATGCAATGAAATAGAGGAAAACACACAGCAAGCAGATCTGAAAATTGCTCCTAATTTCATTACCAGATCTTAATTTTTTTTTATTTTTTTTTGTAGTTACTGTTTAATTTTTGTATTTTTCATTTCTTCATTTTAATTTCTTAGGCTCAAATGTTTTGAGCTGAATTGATCTTTTTATATTTTGTTACAAACTCCTTGTAACTCATTTATATTAATCAAATGAGGACTTGACCCTTATTTTTCATCAAAAAAAAAAGGGACAATTGGTTATTTGCCACTCCAAAATCTTCTAATTCTAAAAATGCCATCCCAAAATTTGAAATTGTAAAAATGCCACTCTAAACTTCATTAATTCCTAATTTTGCCATTTATACTGTATTCTTATGCTATTTTTATTAAAAATTAACTGAAAAATACTGTTTTGGTATACGTATTTTTGTATTTCCGATTATACCCTTCATACAATTTCAAGGTTATTTGTCAAAACAGTATTTTTCAGTTAATTTTTAATAAAAAAAAGCATAAGAATACAGTATAAATGGCAAAATTAGAAATTAATGAAGTTTAGAGTGGCATTTTTACAATTTCAAATTTCGGGATGGCATTTTTAGAATTAGAAGGTTTTGGAGTGACAAATAACCAATTTTCTCAAAAAAAAATAGTCTCTACTCTCTTGTTACTTGTAACACTCCACAGTTTTAAAAAAGGAGGAATGTTTACCTCTCAAAAACTTCAAAATTACGTATTTATCCCTCTAAAGTTTGAAATTACGTATTCCCCCCTCTAAACTTCAAAAACTCACAAATTTACCCATTTTAGTGTCTTTTATATTAAAACTCATTCTAAAATTTTAAAATACCCATTTTACCCTTTATTAAAGCATATAAAAGCCCATTAGACTCAAATTTGAATTTGAAGGGTTTCCCTACCGTTCGATTCGCGCATATCGCATTAAGATCTGTGCGCATCGCTTCAGTATTCATGCTGATTTAGCATGTGCGGATCTTAAAGCAATTCTAACCGCTCAATATGATTTTTGTATTAAAATGTGCTTGGAGACCAAATTTTATATTTTTTGGAATTTTTTTACTAATTTTTTAGATAGGTACAAAATCACCGTTTTCAGAAGATTCTGGACCTATCTAAAAAAATAGTAAACAAATTTCAAAAAATATAAAATTGTCTCCAAACACATTTTAATATGAATATCATATTGAGCGGTTCGGATCGATTGTTTGAACTTTGAAAACGGAGAAAAAGACGTGGAGCATGATTGGAGCACAAAACCAGTGATGCATTTTAACCCTTCTCTCTCTCTCTCTCTCTATATATATATATATTTGGGCTACATAATATAATATATGGTAAGGCTTCAAACGAGACTACACATCCAATCATTTTTCTAGAGGCTGCACTAATATATAAAACGTGCAAAGCACATATATCTTTAAAAAAATATATATTATTATTGCTTTCACTATTTATTGCCTTTGATATGGACCACATTTGAAAGTCTAGCCAAATCCAATCTAATATTTCACTTATTTTGTTGGCAGATAAAATAGATAGTGGTTTACCATGAAGCCTTGATCCATTATTGGTTTGCCTTTTTATAGGGATTAAAAAAAAAACTCTCATGTAATATTCCAAACAGAATATGAATGGAAGCACAAGCACATGATAGTATGATACCAATCATTGCACATGCCAGATGTAACCTCATTACTCATACATTGAATTAAAATTGAGTTCATTACTTAGTGTTGAAAAATGTACAGATGATTTTACAATTTGCAATTTGTGTTTAAAAATTAGTACAGAGCTCGCACTTCATAAATTAAATTATTTAGAGTTCACACTATTGTTAAATCACTTTTGTAAAAATAGAATATATATATATATATATATATATATATATATATATATATATATGGTTAAATTATTTAGAGTTCACACTATTGTTAAATCACTTTTAAATGATTTACATTTTATAAAAAAAATCACAATTATAACATCTTCATTCCACTAAAAATAGAATTGTAATTTTAATTGTAGAGAAATATGCAATTGTTAATTTAGCATTATTAATAAATCAGTATGTTTAAAAACAATTATATGAAAATTTATTGAGAGATAATTATTAAAAGAGGACGGTTCAAATGCCTCCATTTTGTGTGTCTCCACCATACCTTTATTTTTAAAACGTTAATAACTCAAAATTTAAATCATAAACGTTAAAATAAAACCGTTAGATGGGATATATGTTATTTTCTCTAGTGCTCATAAAAAATTATTACATTTCTGTATTGTTTTTATGTGAATCAATAAGTTGAAAAATCAACGTCTATAAATTATCCACATTAATACGTTTTTACAAGCTCTTGATGACAACCACAACAAAGTTGAAATTTCATATTTTTTTTTACACGTGCATAAATAAAATGATGTAGATCGTATCTAACAGTTTTATTTTGACTTTTAAGTTTTCAATTTTGAGTTATTAAATTTTAAAAAAATGGAGGCACAAAATATCATCTTTTAATTTAAAAATTAAAACGCTCTTAACAAAAGTGTTAATCATGCATAAATTTATATCTATACAAGATTAACACTTAATAAAAAGGTCTACAATATACATATTTAGCTCGCTCAGATGGATCAAAATCACACTATAAACCCATTTATGCTAAGAACAATGCAAGATGGTCAATCGTTAAATGATGGGCCGAGGCATCCAACTACTAGGTCTAATTAAATCAATATCTGAATTAGGCCCATGAAGAGGCCTATTACTAAATTGGGCCGACAGGTAAAAGCAAGTCTCATTCATTCCCCGCTCCTGCCTTGGAAAATAAATCTTTTTTGAAATTCACCGCCCCCCTTCCCTCCGGAACCGTATCCTCCCGGGTCCTCCACGTTAAATCACTCTACGGCCCAGATTGACTCTCAGCCGGTGCCTATTCGGGAGATGGGAAGGGGCAGTATTATTTTTGCTTTGAGATTCGTGCAAAGTTAAAAAGAACGGGCCGGGTTCACTAATTAGAGAATCATTCTATCAGATTCCCTTCTGCGGTACCCTACTAAATACGAATTCCTTCCCTCTTCCCTCTCTCTAACTAGGCACCGCTGGTACGATGCCAATGTCACCTGAAAAGATCAAAATGTTCTCTTTAACTGAATCCGGATCCGATTTAGCTTCCTTCTCCCCTGATCTCGGCCAAAATGAGGAAGAGGTTCGTTCAAAAGAAAAATCGCCCTCTCCCTCTGACGAAAACCCTCAACTTTCACCAAACCAAGAAGCACATTTTAAAGAAAATTTACCAGATGAAGAAAACCATAACCTTTGCGCAAACCAAAACAAAGGACCAGTCGAAAACCCTAACCCTTGTGCAAACCTCGAAGTACCAGTTGAAGAACACCTTCAACTTCCTGCAACTTGGTCTGAGGATCAGAGCCATGGCATTGAGAAACGGTTTTCCTTTTCTCATGTGGAAGGAGGAGCAGAAAAGGCGACTGGAAATGAGAAGGCGGTCACTGCTGCCAGTGTTGTGCTGAGAAAGCTTCCAGCTTGGGCTTCAAATCAGAGTGCTGAGGTTGAGAAAGGTAGGCGTGGTAAATCCAAAATCCAAACAGAGAATGAGGACTGATTTCCCTTTAGCACAGAATTTACAGCAAGTAATTGAGGCATTTTCTGGGGATTTTGATGAGAAAAAGTATGCCGACATGGATATTTTGGAGATTGCGGAGATGAAAGGGATTCTGTTTGAAAATCCTTCTTGGTGGCCACCTGAAGGTTTCCCTGAATTCTCTCTGATCGGGTAATTCAAAATCTTGAAACTTCAAATTTGATATTGTTCTTTTCTTATGGGCAAGTTCAAGGAGACAATTTTTGAAAATTACCTTCTTTCACACAAATGGAAGGAAGAATAGGAGGAACAGGGACAACATACCAAATTTGAGAATTTAATGATATAGAAAATGACATTCATGGGGAAAATAACACCCATGAATTGCAAATAACTCAACCCACAATGTGCATTGTACAAAACTGACTTGATTTTGCCTCCTTTCTCGGTATTGTCGTGGTAGATGCCTATCAGCCTGATTCACTTTGTAAAGTTGTTTTCTTGTTCAGACATTAATTAGTATTATGTCTGGAATTTATTTGATTGATTTTATGAGAATCTGAGAGTAATAATAATAAAAAGGATCCGTTCTGGTTTTGTCATTTAGATATAGAAATGTGCTTATGATGTTTAATTAACATGGGTTCCCTGTTGTGCCCTTGGGTTAGGATCAATTAGGTATACTCCGACCTAACTGATTGAACTGGTACTAAATTCATGTCAAAAGGAATAATTTAAGGCGAGCACCATACCTGTCTTGTTGTATATGGTATAGAGGAATAAGAAGCAAGCTAAATTTTAATTGCTTTAGCTAGTGAGATGCTGGTTTAGTATGGGGCAACATAATTTTTTTGAAGGTTAGTAGCTTTAAATGCCTACTAATGATTTCATTGATAATAAAAAAGGTATTTCCAACACGTCAACTGTCCCTCTTTCCTATTCTAGATCTACTCTTTTATTCTCTTCAATTCCTCTCTATTCACACAATCTCCAAATTGCCCTATGCTCTTATTCCCCGTCTCTCTCCATGAAACTTGTGGAGCTCTTCCAGATCTGCTCATCCACTGTAGCCAAGTCCGATCGAGATGGTACCTCCTTGCGCCCTCTCCTCGCATCTCCACGGCACACATCCTTCTTATTAAGTGCATTAGCCAATATCTAAACTTCATAAAGCTGTTGTAGCACTAATTGTAAATTTCATTTTGGACAGGGGTCTGCTGGAGCCGCAGCTAGAAGGGCAGAGTATAGTATAACTGTAGAACATGTAGATTCCCTTTGATCATCCTTTTGGTTGCTTTCTGGGATTAAATTCAAGTTATTTGAGAGTTAGATGTATTTTGTGTAGGTATTAGGTGTAAGATCGGGGGAAGTACTTGTTGTTGTAGAACATAGCTTAGTAAAATGTATGCTGGTATGTGATGTACTGGTAGGTAATGGGTCTGTAATAGATGTAATGCAGAACCCTTTAACTGGAATATGTATGTTTCGCTTTTGCTCAATGCAGCTGATTAACATTCTGTTATAGTATTATCAACGTCGCCGTGACATGTTACTGTCCGAGGATGGAACCAAAAGATTTGTTTCTTGGTACATGTGCATGTAAAATCTGAATTTTTTTTTTTTTTTTATCATCGAATCATATGGTTGTAATTTCATTTCGATTAAATCAGTTTTTATGGTTACCAGTAACCTGAACTCCTTTCTAACCAGGTCTCTTAGTTAGCTACCAATCTATGATATAATGCATTTGTAGTGACTGATTGTTGCAAAGAAGGTGAGATTATTGAAGTTAACCGTTTAAGTTTTAATGGATGGGTTATATACTTGTATGTTTTAAGGATTATGAGGTATTGGGCTTTATTGGGCCAGCTTAAATTCCTAGATTCTTTGGAGCCTTCTTTTTTGGAGTTTTAATTAAGTGGCTTCAAGCCTTCAATTCATTTGATTCTTTAGAGCCTTCTTTTTTGGAGTTATTATCAAGTCAACCTGCAATTCTGCAATCAATAAATAATTGATAAAGTTTTAACTTGAAGACAAAGCAATTAGGAGAAGAAAATTCTTTCATATCCTCAGTTAAGCAATCCAACCACTGCGGATTAGATGAGATCTCTTAGTGTCGGCATGCGTTATAACTTATAATACATAACCATATTTAGACCATCTCTAACCCAGTAAAAAATAAAAAAAACAGCTATAAAACACTGTTTAAAAATTAAGTTCATTTTAATTTCTTAACTCCTCCATCTCAAAAATTAGGTCAGAGCCAATAGGAAAGAGAGAGAGTACCAACATATTCAAAATAAATTGTTTATTTTATAAGCAAATTTGTTTTATTAGAAATCAGCCTACAAACCAGCAATTTTAGTATTGGTAAATGGATTATTTTTACTTATACCCATATCCGCGTATAATGATACAAAAATTAATACAGATACGGTCTCTTAGAAAATACGAATATACGAATTATAAGAAATTTTGTTTTTGCATCACAAATTCTACATTTTAGTGTCCTTAGGAGATTATTAAATGTATTTTGAAAGTAGTAAAAATAGTTGAGAATTGTAACAATTGTTAGGATTGGAACAATTATACAAGTATAACATCTCAAAAATTAAATGTAAGCAATCTAATGTTACTATTATGAAAATTATTTGTTTCATATTTTGTTTTAATTTACCCTGTTTGCACTCAAATTATAGTCCCTGACATATTCACAAATAGTTCGGATTCGGTTCGGCAGGGTCAAAAATTTGTGATTCGGGTATAATTCGGAAATAATTCGGAAATGATTCGGTACAATGAGGAAGCAGAAAAAAAAAACCCAAAAAAAAACCCCCCAAAATTTTAAAATTAAAAAAAAATTCACGTTTTTCTCGCGAATAATTCGTGATTCACGTTTTATTCGTGTTTTATTTGTGAATAAAACATATTATATGTTTTTGTGTGTGTTTTATTCGGAGTTTGACTCAAAAACGTAAAAAAAAATGAATAAAACACAAATTATTCGTGAATAATTCGCGTATAGTGTTGCTGTGATGGATATCACTAGTTGGAATGATGGGACGATTTAATTTTTATTTTTGATCCAAATCGCCCATACAGCCCACACACTGTGATGTACACTTATAATCTACACTCTCCATTTCGTAGCAAATTAAAAAAAAAAAAAGTTACAAAATTTTACTTCGATACATTCTCGGAAAAAGGAAAAGAAATGATAATTTAAAATGAGAAGGAATCCAATTACATTATTTTATGGTGACACATTTTGACACTATATGTTTATAAGTCATTATTACAATTTCAAAATCTAAATAGTTGATTCGAACTGTTCAACATGATCTCCATATTAAAATGTGCTTGGAGACCAAATTTTACATTTTTTTGAATTTTTTTAAGTATTTATTAAGATGTGTACAAAATTGTTATTTTTGGACAATTCTGCACCATTGAAAAACAACGATTGTCGAAAATTCTAAATAAATAACAATTTCCAAAAAATGAAAAATTTGGTCTCCAAGAACATTTTAATATGGAGATCATGCTGAATGGTTCGGATCGAATGTTTGAATTTTGAAATCACAAAAATAACTTGTAAACATATGGTGTCAAGATGTGTCACTATAAAATGGTGTAATTGAATCCCTCCTCATTTAAAATTGTCGTTTCAATAAATTTTAAAACAATAACTTATTAAAATAGAATTACATAACTAGGTGTTGGATTAAAATAAAGAGTAGAACTAGGGTGTTCCTAAGCTCACCAAGCCCTTCGTGAGCTCGACTCTAAAACCTATCGAATTGACTTCAAACGACATTTTCAAACTGTTAGATGTTCAATCTATATTAAAATGTGCTTGGAGACCAAATTTTATATTTTTTGGAATTTTTTTACTATTTATTAAGATGGTTCGAAAATCGCTGTTTTTATTAAAATTCTGCACCATTGGAAAACAGCGATTAATTATTTACGATTAATTATTTCTAATCTTAATTTTTTACGATTTTATTTCTAACACAATTTAAAAATTTTATTGCAAGGTATAAGGTTACCTTCTATTTATAATTTGTACAACCAAACACTAGGAATTAATATTCTATGACCACTTTTGCTCCACTATTTAACACAACTTTATTTTTTTACAAGTAAAAAATGGAAATCTAAGCCTTTTAAATTACAATGTCCTAAAAAGCGTCATTCAAATTTCGAATCTCACGCAAAGAACATTATTATTTGCACTAGAGGGATATTATCTTACCAAAAGGGGAATTCATATCACCTCAAGTTACTTGATTGAAGACAATTACGATCGAACAGTTCTTTTAACATGGTACGAATCTCAAAACAGACACCCTACAATCTCCATAGGCACTGAATTGAGTTTCATCCAGATAGGATTAATCTGAGCCGTCCATTTCAATTTGCTCGAGTCAGGTACCTGGCAAAAGGGTGCATCTGCAAATTATAAATTCCAAATTGGCAGCTACGCATGACAGTAAAGTTAATGCAGTCTCCTGTGTGACCTCATTTATTTTGGCCCTTCCTCTTACCTTTTCCCTTACTTATCTTAAAGCGATATAATTGATAAAAATATTAGTCTTAACCGAAGAAAGAAATATATAATATTGAACAGGTTAACAGCAGGGCGGATCCAGATTATTCCAAGGGGCAGTTGTCTTTCTAGATTTTGAATTTTAGTGGAGATTTATCTGTTCTAACTGACTTTGTTCTCTTCCGGAATTTTTTTTGCTCCTCTTTGGACTTTTGATTTGTAATTCAGGTTAAATTTAGAGTTAAAATTGAAATAAATTTGTTGAATTTTAATTGGTAATTATAATTATAAGTCAGAGAATCAGAAATTACAAGTCAAAGCATTGGAAAGTATAAGTTAAAGTATTATTTTTTTATCGAGTACTCAATTGGTTAATGAATTTAAATTTTATTAGATATTTAAATGTCTAATAATGGACAAATCAAGGAGGGTATTGGTTATGATTCCCTGTTGCACTTATGGTATGTCACTTCGTGTAACAAGATTGTTGTCTGTGAATATTTTGACAAGGACTAAACTTTGAGATTCAGATATAATGCGAGTTAATTAAATTTTTATTATTATTCTATAATAGAAATCATTAAACTATTAATTATTTTACAAATAAATAAATAAAAAGTTGCTAAAATGAATTACATCAGATAAATATCTGTATTATTTATGCAAAATAATCCAAATATAAAGTATTGAAATGCTGTATAATTCACTACAATAGCAATCTCTTACAAAAAATATAGTCAACGGATCCAACATTTTAGCACGCTCGATCTTGTTTTAAGCGCATTTTCAAAAGAGGTTTACGTTAAAATTGATTTTGTGCTCTAATTATATTTTATATGTATTTTTCAAAGTTCGAACTGCTCAACATGATATTTATGTGACACAAATATTATAATATGTAATATACATTACATTTCACCAAATAATATTATTCATATATATAATTTAATTTACACTAAGCTGTCATGACATGTAACACTTTATTTCAATATTTTATCACATGTGTTTTATCTCATATCATATGAAATATAAAATAACTTTCTTGTTTCTTGTCCAGTTGGTGTGACCTTTATCGAGGACCTATGCTAAATTGGTAGTGGTAATTATTTTATCACCACAAACTATAAGCGGTATTCTAGTTACACATTATAGTCATCCAATTAACATAGATGTAATGTAACAAACAACATGACTTGTGTTTATTCTTTGCCTCATGATATTATGAATAATATACAAAGTAGGGCGGTGTCATCTTTGTAATATATTTGTTTCCTGATCTCTTGAGTAAATTATAAATATATAGTTGGCAGCGCTTCAACTATACTGCATGCATTCATAATTCTACTCTACCAAGGGACCTAGCAATGCCATCACTCATTATAAATGAGAGGCAATGATACTATTGACATATAATTTTCTCCCGCACAAGCCAAATATAAAGAACTATTATTTTTATCATCACTTGCAATAAACAATTTTTAATAGTAATTACATTATACATTTCTCATGTGAAAAAGATACAGTCTCATATCTTAGAATTTGTAGACACAATGAAAACATTAATGACACAAATACAATCCATGTAATATTTCATTTGTTAGGTCTTGTTCAATGTATGAAACCTTCCATACATCCGTGTTAACAAATGATAATCTTTTAACAACATTTATAGAACTACTTTAATTAACACGATAATCCTTGTGCGATATATTAGTGTTCCATGCTAATTATCAAGATTGTGAACATTTTAGAGTTTATCTTTATTATGATTTAGAGTTATATGGTTGAAGACCAAGAGCGTCTTCTTGAACACTTCTAAAGTCAAACATCAAACTCAAGGAACAAAATGTATATAACATCCCATTCTAAAACTTTAGAACGTACGTGTAAGTTTGGGATATTTGGCTGGGGAGACAATTATTTATGTAAAAATTATTCAACTCATAGGCATAAATATTTCTGTACATAGATATTAATACTCTCGAGAAAAAATTCAGTGTTGTAGTTTTTGCGGTCCACCCAGATAGTTATGGTAGTTATAGTACAGGTACAGTACGAATACTGTAGCGCAGGTACTATTATCAGCCCCCTTTACAAATATAATGTAAATGACTTGTAAAGCAATATAATAAAAAAAAAACCCCGCATAAAAATGGATAATTCAGCTGGCTTCAAGTAATTACCAAAATTACTGCATTTAGGTCCATAAATGGAAGAGAGAGAGAGGATAATGATCTGATGAAGGCAAAATTTAGTTCACCAAATCCAATGATAATTCAAGGTTTAGATGTAAAGATTTGAACAGGGCAGTTTTGACTTCATGCAACGCACAGATAAGAGAATCAAAATAGTGCTATATGTGATTTGTGCGCTACATTAGGCTAAAAATGGTAATACAATCCCTTTATCCCGAGATTTTTATTTTTACCCAAAAAAAAAAATATTTTAATATAATTATCCAAATTTTTGAAAAATTTAAATTTTTACCCAAACCGTAAGAATTTCTTACGGTTTGAATTCGGAATTCAAACCGTAAGAAATTCTTACGGTTTGAAACTCTTTTTTTTTTTTTTTTTTTTTTTTTAAGAGAAAAATAGCTAAAATGCTGAAATGAAATATAACACAAAAAAATCGAATTGTTTTTTAAAATATTTGTTAGAAAATACGCTACGAACAGAGCCGATTTTGTGCTAAAATACGGTAAATTACAATAATTATGCCAAAAGACGGTAAATTTACTAAAATGCTGAAATTACAATAATTATGTAGAATTATGCTAAAATACGGTAAATTACGCTAAATTACGTATGAATTGGGCCGATTTTCTGGCATCTTTCATAAATTTACTAAAAGGAGCGTAACTTTTGATCCGTCCGTCGGATCGGGCTGAAATTTTGATAGGAACTCCACAACCCAAAACCCGATCCGAAACCCATCTATGATCCGTTTCGCCCATTTGCGGGCTCAGATTTGCGATCCGAGTCTTCCTTCATAGACTTTTGAACATTTCTTTATAATTTTAGAGTTTTTAGGGTCTTTGATGTATCTTTTATATATATTTTCTGTTTTAGGGTTTGTATTTAAACAGACGTCATATCTTTTGGCATAATTATTGTAATTTACCGTATTTTAGCACAAAATCGGCTCTGTTCGTAGCGTATTTTCTAACAAATATTTTAAAAAACAATTCGATTTTTTTGTGTTATATTTCATTTCATCATTTTAGCTATTTTTCTCTTAAAAAAAAAAAAAGAGTTTCAAACCGTAAAAAATTCTTACGGTTTGAATTCGGAATTCAAACCGTAAGAAATTCTTACGGTTTGGGTAAAAATTTAAATTTTTCAAAAATTTGGATAATTATATTAAAATATTTTTTTTTTTGGGTAAAAATAAAAATCTCGGTTCTCCATCCAATTCCAATGTATTTTGAAGCAACCAAAAATGGTCAATTGTGAGCTCTGTATATTTTTTGTGTATAAAATTGCATAAATGTTTTTATGGAGCAAGGTGCCTTTGACCCAACTCTTGGTTTGAATCATTCTTACATTTTTATTTTAACTCGGAAATTGCACAATTTGTGATGTTCTTTTTTGCCACCTTATTTGGTAGCACCTCCGGCCCACCTTATTTAGAAATATAAAAATTAGATTATTAAAGAACAGATGTATTATTTATTTTTCCATCTTATAGAAGAGATGGAACCAATTCGAAAATCACAGAGATAAAACATTAATTCAGTCCCTTTATTTTCCACAATTTACACATTAATAACCACAAGGTTTAAGGCTGTGCTCCAGTATTGGAGGAGAAATCCCTCATTAAAAAGAAGAAAGTGGACAGGCGACGGGGGAGACAATCCTTCAAACAGTAAAACCTACACCCCAAATCAAGAGTAGCATATTTCATTAAAATCTCTTTGTTGCTCTCCTCCGAACAGTACTCGCTCTCTTTCATTCCCCTTTCGCTCCCTCTCCAATTCTTCCATTTTAGAGCAGGTGGTCAGTCCCAATTTCGTTCTCTCTTACCTCTGCTGTTGTTCCCTCTCTCCGCGTCCCCCGTATAGAGCACAGCCTAAGGATCAAAATGGTGGCAGTTCCCAAGACGTAGCCTATCTCCCGGTTAAAAGAAAGCATATTATATTGTTGAAAGATGCATGCCTGTAGAAGAAAAATCATAGCTCAACATGTGTTAGGGGTGTAAACGGAACGGATTCGGAGCGAATAATGCTCATACTAAATCCGTATCTGTTTTTCAATGAGCGGATACGGATACGGATACGGATACGGATAGTAAATGGATATCAAAATTCAAATCCAAATCCGTCTTAAACGGATACGGATACGGAGCGGATAATCCACGGATACGGATTCAAATACAATTACGAAACGAATAATTGTTAGATAATTGAGTCATATGAACTTTAAGTACAAATACTAAATTAAAAAATTAAAAATAATTAAGAAAGAGTGAGGCTATGGTACTTCGGCTAGTGTACTATGGCTAGTGTACTACGGCTCAATATGGTATTTTTTAAAATCCTAACGGTCGATCCGACCGTTAAATGTGATATCCATATGAATATGTACTTGCAAACTAAATTTTATATTTTTTTGAATTTTTTTACTATTTTTTTAGATAGGTAGAATTTTGATGGTCCATAATTTGTATAAAACACTAAAAATTCTACCTATCTAAAAAAATAGTAAAAAAATTCGAAAAAATATAAAATTTAGTTTGCAAGTACATATTCATATGGATATCACATTGAACGGTCGGATCGACCGTTAGGATTTTAAAAAGTACCATATTGAGCCGTAGTACACTAGCCGAAGTACCATAGCCTCACTCATTAAGAAAAACAAAAGTAAATTAAAAAAAGGTAAAGAAATGGAAAAGTTACAGGAATGGAGAGGAGTTAAGGAATATTAACCGTTGAAAGTCAAGTTACAACGAAGCGGAGAAGTTAAAATTTCGGATCCGGATAGTGCGGATATCCGCTCCGTTTATACTTTCAAAGAATTATTCGTATCCGTATCAAATTTTCCTATGCAAAAAATATCTGTATCCGTATCCGTGATATCCGTATCCGTTAAATTCGAATACGGATAATAAGCGGATTCGGAGAGGATACCCGGACGGATATCCATATCCGTTTACACCCCTAACATGTGTTCTTTTTTCTTCTCCTATTTTAAAATTACAGGCACCTTTCTATAAACCAAAAAAAAAAAAATTGGGACATTTGTCACACTTCCTTGAATAGATGACTTCTTTTAAAATACTAGTCTCTCTTGTCAAAAACACAAGTTTATTAATGTAGAAGAAATTTTCACAGAAAAATGTGACAGGGCGAATACAATTCATCGGCAACAAAACAATGCATAATAGTAATAGAGCACCATCAATCTAATTTATTTACTCTTCAACCCCTCTAAACTTTACTTTTAATTATTTTTATTTTTTTCCTTTTCTCTCATTTTTTTGTCATTCTTTCACTATTAATGGAATTTGAGGGCATGATCTTCATATTTTCCTCAAATTTAATGTATATGGTACGTCACTGAATGTTATCTGAGGGTGAAATTCACCATCTCATGCAAAAATAAAAATAAAAAAAGAATAAATTTTGTGGGACCAGTTTGACTGGACATTTGCTACTTGCACAGTTTGATAATATTATTCGACCAAGATTTGCTTTGTAAAAACATGTCTCTGTTGTGTATTTTAAGTATATGATATTTCAATTTGCATACATTTTTAATTTTTAAAATTTACAAATTTTCGTACACAATAAATAGGTTAGTTGCAAGCGCACAACCTATCAATTGTATTATGAATGTGTCAATTCGAAGGAAGGTAGAAAAATACTAATTTTTACTAAAGTAAACTACTTTTAAAACTAAACAATAAAAGTAAAAAGTGCACAGTTTGATAATATTATTCGATCAAGATTTGCTTTGTAAAAACATGTCTAGCCATTCAATTACTGAAGCACCAAGAATTATTTGATGAATATTAATCGTGTTATGAAAATTAATTTAATATCAAACTGGTAACTAGGTGCAAAGGAACTTTAAAAACTTAAAAATAAATAATCTTGTTATGAAAAGGTGGTAAATTGAAAATAATCTACTGTGTAAATTAAATAGTTGGGTGACTTGATCTTCAACCTTTATTAAAAAATACTTAAAAACATACATGCACTATAATTATCATTATAAATACATAAAAAGAATTGGGTTTTAAAGATATATAATCATGTCACATCATTCATATCTTCTAATTTTCTAATGGGTTTTAAAGATTTTTTTTACACAATTTTCTAATTTTAAAGAATAGATATTATTTTTGAAAATAAAGCTTGAAAAACAACACTTGTCTAGTTAATTGTGGTTTGTGGAATTTGTTTGCATGTTATTATAACATGAATGGTTGGTCATTAATGCGCTCCTGATTAATATGATCTTGGCCGTCTAATTCACCAAGATTTGTTTCTCTATTTTATTTTCCAGAATTTAGCGGTTGAGATCAAGCTTGCTTTTCCCAACAAATTCTAGCAGCACAAACTTTAGATTTTAAAGTTACGACAGTCAATACGATCACCATATAATAATGTACTCATCAAACGACTTAAAATTAATTATAATGAATTGACAAATAATACAACCAATCTACAAGGTCAACGATATTTTTTTATTTTTTATTTTAAAAATATGGTCAAAATCACCATATATATATATATATGAAAATGCTAATATGCTACGCGTAGCATAGAGGGCCTCCGTGCTACGGCTCAATATTTGAGTTTTTAAAAATTCTAACGGTCGATCCGAACCGTTCAATATGATTTCATATGAATATGTACTTGCAAACCAAATTTTACATTTTTTAGAATTTTTACTATTTTTTAAATAAGTAGAAAATCACTTGATCTGAAAATTATGTACCATTCAGATCAAGTGATTTTCTACTCATCTAAAAAAATAAAAAAATTCTAAAAAATTGTAAGTACATATTCTAAAAAATAGTAATTATTTAGGCGTTTGAGAACCGTACAAAAGAGCTTTTGATGAAAAGTGCTCATGCAGCCAACTCATCAACTACACAACTAGTTGTTATTTTTCTTTTTCTTTGGGTGGCACCAACTCTTTCTTCTGCTTAAAAAAGCTCTTCAATTGGCATCATTTATTTATTCATTTATATTATTTTTTCTTTAGGTCAGCATCATTTATTAACTACTAAACCTATCAAATACAAATCATACGCACGGAGGGAATAAATTTAAAGAAGATAAAAATAACACATTGCAGATACAAGAACTAAAACAAAATAAACCAATTTTTGCTCCCTATCACTCGTATAATTAATATCATCCTGAATTCCCTCAGCAAATTGCAGTACAGAACTAGAAAATTTAGATTGAAGGAGCTAAAATGTAAAATATAATATGTGGTAAATAGAATTTGAACCTAAGGGCATGCTCCAGACTGATGTGATTTCTGCAGTACAAGTAATAAATCCTAATTTATACTCAATTCAGTTGCAAGTGTACAACCTAGTCAAGTAGTATTTAGGGATCGTCTCCACAGGGACAAGTCGGAATATTTTATCTAACCTAGCAATTTAATTTAGTAAAAGAAGTAAAAAGGTTTTTGTTTGTTCAAAGGGTTGATTTGGTTTTGATTAAACTAAATTAAACTAAAGTTTTAAAGCAAAATCTGATTTTTAACAAAGATGAGATATTAGGGTTTCTTAGGGTTCCTATCCACTAATGTTATGACTAATTGGTTTATTAAATTTGTTCTTTTAATTATGAAGGCACAGTTTAGGGTTGTAGGTACAAAGTGATATTTCTATATTAATACCATCTTCAAATTAGAATAAACGTCACCTCTCGGTACTTGGCTATGCTAATCTAAAGTCATTAAGTTCTTACTGTCCTAATTAATCTAGAAAACCGTAATTCACCTCTCGGTACTTGGTACAGTTTGTCTAAACAATTAGGTAAAGCCCGTATAAGACAAGCGTCACCTCTCGGTACTTAACCTATCAAATACCCTATTCTTTATGGTCAGGACTAAATATTCAATTTCTCAATTGCAAATACTAAATCCTAGGGTTTCATGTGATTTCGATTAAGTCTTCACAATCAATTAAAATAAAGAACAGATCATAATAAAGAACAAGAAGATACAAATTAAACCAACTAAATCATAACAAAAGTTTCAAGTACAGCCCTAATTAACCCTAAAATATTCCTTAGCCAGTCATGGCTAAAGCACAAATCAAAATAAAAAGAATAAAAGAGTTCCAAAGAGAGAAAATAATAAAACCGGTTGAATCGTGATCTTTTCTTCTCCCTTCTTCTCTCTCCTTTTCTCTTCCTTTGTCTCTCTTCTTAAAATCAGAAATTAACTCTAAAAAAAACGTCCCTGTTCTGTTCTACAGGTTTCCTATTTATACCTCTCCAAAATATAAAACTAACTTTCCAAAAATAACAAAATCGGGCTCTGAAACCGCCTTATTGCGGGCCGCAATAAGATCCTTACGGGCCGCAATGAGTGAAGGCGGTTGTTTCTCGCGCAAAGTCCAACTCTCTGAATGCTTCTCTGCGGGCCGCAATAAAATTCCTTGCGGGCCGCAAGAGGTCTGCGAAATTCTGTGGTCTGAGTTGCTCTCTGTTTGATAATGTTGCGGCCCGCAATAGATGTCTTGCGGTCCGCAATGTAAATGACAGATTCTCCTGGCTATGTGCTGACTTGCCACAAATCGCCCGTTTTGTTCCGTTAAGCTCCAAACACTTGATTACCTGTAAAATAAACATAACTAGGGCAGTAACTTGAACTTTTTGGAAATTTCTAACCTAATTAAACCTAATCTAATCAAAACTTGACTTAATTTTCATAACAAACCCCCGGTTTCAATAGATATTATTACGGCTTATCAAATTCCCCCAAGGCTAGTCCTTGCTTGTCCCAAGCAAGTCTAAACACTTATGAAAATTACCGGGACTGGTTACGTCTTTTAAACCAAGTTATCTAAACTATCCTAATAACAAAAGCTAAATTAGGGTGAAAAATTGGTCGGTCAAGGCAAATTAGGGTTAAACAACTTAACTCAAAGCATGAATAAAAACTATTTGGATTTGTTTCAATGATCTTCTTCACCTCACAAACGCAAGTTTTGGTTTTAATTAAGCAAATTTATACCCATATGATACCTCAGATTTAGTGAATCTCGGTTTATTCTCCCAATTCTACAAGTGATAACCAATTCCAGAAAGTCCTTTGAAATGAAAAATAAAAAATTCAATTAATGGTGTAGGCTGTGCCTGATGCTTTGACTCTTTTTACTTGTGCATCTGTCTGTTTTAGGCTCGCTCATTTATTCACTCATTTTTATTTTGTTTTTGTTCTTTTGTTCTTTATTTTTCACTTTTTTCTGAAATATTATGCGGATATATCTGTCCTAAGGACTTCAATCCAACATAGCTCACTTTTTTCAACCTACACCCTTGTTCAACTAAGTTCGATTGTGAAAGGATTTCTGAGTCTCGCGCAAAGTCTCCTACGGGCACCAAGCCTTTCGGAAACTCTTGGCCTTGCGCGTATGAGACTTGATTTTCAACATGCAAAATGGGTTTTTTAATTGAAGATCACAGGTACTAAGGTATCATAAGGCATCATAATTCACCAACTATTTACCTATTCTTGTGCTATGAGGTTATATCACTGAATATCCAAACAAAAATTTTGAAATAAGCCCTCAAATTGCATTGTTTTTCCCTAAATTGCACAAAACTTTCCAATTTCTATCCTGAACTAAAAGAAACAAACTAAAACGAAAAAAAAATTGTTACTACTAAGATACTACTCCTACAATTTACCCCCCCAAGCCTATCCATTGGCACCGACTCGGTGCAATAAACAAAACAAAGAAAGGGAAAAAGAGGAGATGAGAAAGCTCACAATGGGGATCAGTCCTGCCGCGGAGGTGCAGGTGGAGGTGCAGCGGTCTCCTGAGGTGGTGTACGCCTAGGTCGTCGGCGCCTCGGTATCGGGTCAGCTGTAATGAATCCAGACTCTGACATGTGCGTGTACATGCGGTCAGTCCGATGGTAAGTGCCATGCTGCTGCTCGGCCATCTCATCAACATCGCCGGCCAGATCATTGTATTGGACCTGCAGACGGCCCATCTGAGTGTTGAGCTGAGTCATGGCTGAATGAGAAGTGTCGAACCGGCCCGTCATGAAGGTCTGATGCTCGCCATACTGACCATGGACATAGGTGCGGAGGTCGGCAATCTGTCTGTCGACTGAGTTGAACCGCTCGTCCACATAAGAGCGCAGCTGAGTGTACTGTGTTTCACTCTGAGTGGCCAGATTGGTGATGTTGGTGTTCATAGTTTGCATCAGCTCGAACATCTGCTGCGGGGTCGGCTGGCCGGGACCCCAAGAAGGAGGAGGTGGTGCATGCTGCTGCTCTGGCGGAGGTACCCCAAATGGGTCAACATGTGGCTGGGAGGCAGGCTCGGCACCGGGCTGATGCTGGTACTGCGGCTGTAGAGGTGGGGCCACTGTAAGGGGCAGAATCCAAGTGGAAGGATCTGCCCTGTCGATAGGATCTGGCAGGGGCAGAGGGATATGCTGACCACCACGGGAAATGAAGAAGAACGAGTCGCCAAGCCGAGAAAACATACCGGCTGTCTGAAGATACGCCATATCAATGAACTCAGTTTGCTTTTGGAGGCGCGTGGCAAGGACTCGGTAGACCGGACCTTCTGTAGGAATCACACCATGGTAGATTGCAAGCCGGGTCACAAATCCACCAACAGAGATCATGCCGCCCGGAGTGGCGTTGTTTCGCACGCCCAGAATGTGGTCGAACATGAAGGCGCCGACATGTGGAATTGCCTCGGGTCTTGTTTGGGCATGGAGCATGGCATATATGAAGAAAAGCTCGGTCTCGCCCATTGTACCCACCGTCTCACCGCGCGCAAAGATGGTGAAGGCAAGAGCGCGCTGGATGTAGCGGAACACGGGGTGGCTGATCTGGCTGGCCTTGTAGGTCCTCCTATGTCCACCAATCAGTTGGCAAGCGAAGTCGTAGAAGCTTGTGTTGTCATCTCAATTAGGGGTCTCTGCTGCGTCAGGTCTGTCAGGGAACTCCATTATTCGGTTGACCTCATCCATGGTTATGGAGTACTTCGCACCGTCCATGTAATATGTCGCCAGAAGCTCATGTTCCATGTCAAGAGTAGACAAAAATTCATAAGTTAAAGTACGATAAGCTGGCATTGGTGTGGTGCAGTAATTCCAAATACCAAGGGAAGACATAAGGGACTGGACCTCATCCAAAATACCTAATGATTGCAGTGTTGGTATATGGATGTATTTGGGCTGCACTACCCTTTTGGACTTGAGAAAATCAAACACGTCTCGGTCTGACTCATTGGCAAACCTGAGACCAAAATCAGGGCTATTGTTTTCGGGCCACCGATTTTCAGGTAAATTGGTCCAATTGGGCTGGTCTGGCATCTCTGTGTCATCAGAGTGACTGGTATTACCGGCCCTGCCCCTATACTGTTTGGACCGTTTGGATGGTAAAAAATCATCATCATCGGCAGGTGCCTTACCCTTATTCCTTGTCCTTGGTGGCATATTTGTTGACTTGGTTCAATAATTCACAATTGGTACGATTTAAGATTAATTGGCAATTCGATTGATTCAAGTGAAAGTAAAGAGAGTTAGAGATACAACCGAATGTGTAATCAAACCAATTTGAAGTTGAGAGAAGCCCAAATGTCAAGTTGAATCTTCAAATTCCAGAAAAATCACCAAGAAACAGCTTCTGCGTGCTTGGTTGCGGGCCGCAAGATGTCTGGTTGCGGGCCGCAAGGAGTGGTAAGAAGAGGAGAGGCTCTCTGATTGCTTTGCTGCGGGCCGCAATAAGCGTGGTTGCGGGCCGCAAGGTGTATTGGCGTTTGCGAGCTCTCTGGTTGTTTCTTTGCGGGCCGCAAGGCAGTCTTTTGCGGGCCGCAAGAGTTGCGGTGGAGAGATGGCGATTCGGCGAGAAGTGAGGCGGCCGCGCGGTTGGGATTTGTGGCGTCGGCGAAGGGTGGTGGTCTGGTAGCGGCGTCGGTGGTGAAGGATTGCGGCTAGGGTTTCGGGTGGAGAGATTGAGAAGGGTTGCCGGCTAGGGTTTAGAGAGAGAGAGTAAGAGAGATGGAGAGGAGAGTTGCGGGTCGGTGAAGGAGGTGGTGAAGAGGGTTTCGGTGGCTGAGAAGGTGGTGGAGGTGTGGTGGAGAGAGAGAGTAAAGGAGAAGGAGGGAGAAAAGTAGATTGAGAGAGAGAGAGATTGGGAGAGAGAAAAAGAAAGAGAGATAAAGAGAGATGGAGAAGGTGAAGGGTTTACGGGTCTGGTGAAGAGAGAAAAACAGAAGGAGAGGGGTCCGAAACGGCGCAAGGAGAGAGAGAGAAAAAGAAAGGAAGAATCACGCCTGTCTGCTCTCATTGCGGTCCGCAATGAATATATTGCGGGCCGCAATAAACCTGAAAAATTCAAAAAAAATGTGGTTAAGTATAGAAACGATTCTGTATTCATTGCAGGCCGAAATGAAATGTGTTGCGGTCCGCAATGGAATTAAAATTATACTCTAATTTTTTTTTTTTTTTTTTTTTTTTGTTTTTTTTTTCTGTTTACTTTGTTGCGGGCCGCAGGAGAATTGATTGCGGGCCGCAATAAATGTAAAATTTTCTGAAAAACTTAAATTATCCTATATAAATGCAAAAATAAATTTAAAGTACGAAATTTAAATGTGCAAAAAGGTAAATTGCTTGGGTTGCCTCCCAAGAAGCGCTTGTTTAGCGTCTCGAGCTTGACCATTCTCCTCTTCTAGTTCGTTTGTGCATCGGTAAGGGAGATGCTTGTCTTCCCTTCAACCGGTTCTCCGTAATTGTACACCTTCAGTCTCTGCCCATTCACTTTGAACGCTCCAGTTCGCTCGCTCCAAATTTCTATCGCCCCATGGTCAAACACACGTTGCACCTGAAACGGGCCACTCCATTTGGACTTCAGTTTTCCTGCAAAGAGCTTAAAACGTGAATTGAACAATAAAACATAATCACCAATTTTAAACTCCCTTCGAATTATGTGCTTGTCATGCCATTTCTTCGTCTTCTCCTTGTAAATTTTGGCATTCTCATACGCGCTCAAACGGATCTCCTCAAGTTCATGCAAGTCGAGGATGCGCTTTTGGCCAGCTTGAAACATGTCGAAGTTAATAGACTTGATAGCCCAAAACGCCTTATGCTCCAATTCGACCGGCAAATGACATGGCTTGCCATAGACAAGCTTGAAAGGTGTCATTCCAATTGGCGTTTTGTAGGCCGTGCGGTATGCCCATAGTGCATCATCTAGTCTCAAACTCCAGTCTTTTCGGTTCAAGCCAACAGCGGTTTGGAGAATGTGCTTGATCTCGCGGTTTGAGATTTCAACTTGACCACTTGTTTGCGGATGGTACGGAGTTGCGACTTTGTGATTTACACCATACTTCTCCATGAGACTTGCAAAAGAGCGGTTGATGAAATGAGAGCCTCCATCACTAATTACCACCCTTGGAACACCGAACCTTGGAAAAATCACCTTTTGGAAAAGGCGTTTGACAGTTTTTGAATCGGCTTCGGGGCTCGGTATCGCTTCTACCCACTTGGAGACATAATCCACCGCCACAAGGATGTACTTGTTGTTGCATGAGCTCGGAAAGGGTCCCATAAAATCAATGCCCCATACATCGAATAATTCAACTTCTAGAATGCTTTGTTGAGGCATCTCATGTCGCTTGGTTATGTTTCCCATCCTTTGGCACTTGTCGCAAGAGATAACAAACATCCTTGTATCCTTAAAAAGGGTTGGCCAAAAGAAACCGGCCTGTAGGACTTTGGCGGCAGTTTTGTTGGTTGAAGCGTGTCCTCCGTAAGGTGATGAATGACAGTGGTAGAGAATCAATTGTACCTCATCTTGTGGAATGCAGCGTCTGTGAATCCCATCAACACCAAGCTTGAAAAGATATGGATCATCCCAAAAATAATGCTTGGCGTCCGCAAAGAATTTCTTTCGGGATTGGTATGTGAGGTTTGGTGGTAGAGACCCACATGCAAGAAAATTCGCAATATCAGCGAACCACGGGTATTCGACTGTATTCACTTGGTAGAGCTGCTCATCGGCGAAAGAGTCATCTATCGGCAAGTCTTGGTTTGAAGGTTCAGCCACAATGCGTGAAAGGTGATCGGCCACTAGGTTTTCGGTGCCCTTCTTGTCCCTTATCTCAAGGTCAAACTCTTGGAGCAAGAGGATCCATCGGATGAGGCGCGGTTTTGCATCTTTCTTGGTAAGGAGGTAACGGACGGCCGCATGATCCGTGTAGACAATGACTTTAGAACCCACCAAATAAGGGCGAAACTTGTTGATGGCAAAGACCACCGCTAGTAACTCCTTTTCAGTTGTGGTGTAGTTGACTTGGGCCTCATCTAGCACTTTGCTTGCGTAGTAGATTGCATACGGCTTCTTGTCGACTCGCTGCCCCAATACCGCTCCAACGGCATAGTCACTTGCATCGCACATTATCTCAAATGGCTTGTTCCAATTCGGGGGTTGCAAGATGGGCGCTGAAATCAAAGCTTCTTTCAACCTGTTAAAAGCATCTAGACAATTTTCGTTAAAATCAAAAGGGGCATCCTTAAGCAATAAATTGGTCAAAGGTTTGGCAATTTTAGAAAAATCTTTAATGAACCTTCGATAAAAACCGGCATGCCCTAGAATGCTTCTAACACCTTTCACATTGATTGGTGGAGGCAACTTTTCAATTACCTCAACTTTGGCCCGATCAACCTCTAAACCTTTTTCAGAAACAACATGGCCCAAGACAACACCCTCTTGAACCATAAAATGGCACTTTTCCCAATTCAAAACAAGGCTAACCTCTTCACATCTTTGCAAGACTTTGGACAGGTTGGTCAAACAATCATTAAAGGTTGTACCATAGACTGAAAAGTCATCCATAAAGACTTCCATGGATTTCTCAATCAGGTCTGAAAATATACCCATCATTGCCCTTTGAAAAGTGGCCGGTGCATTACATAACCCAAAGGGCATCCTACGATATGCAAAGGTACCATATGGACAAGTAAAAGTGGTCTTTTCTTGGTCATCAGGATGAATTGGTATTTGAAAGAAACCACTATACCCATCTAAGTAACAAAAGAAAGAGTGCTTAGCTAGCCGTTCAAGCAATTGATCTATGAACGGGAGAGGAAAATGATCCTTGCGCGTGCCGGTATTGAGCTTTCGATAGTCGATGCACATGCGCCATCCCGTCACAAGTCGTGTTGCAATTGGCTCGCCATCCTTCCCCTCTATCACTGTTGTTCCTCCCTTCTTTGGCACCACATGGATTGGGCTCACCCATTTGCTATCGGAGATAGGGTAGATGATGCCGGCGTCAAGTAGCTTGTGTATCTCTTTGCGCACGACTTCGCTTAAGTTCGGGTTCAATCTCCGTTGGCTTTCAATGGTTGGTTTGTGTCCTTCTTCCATCAAGATCCGGTGCATGCAAATAGAAGGGTTGATTCCTTTGAGATCGTCTAGTGTGTATCCAATGGCCTTTCGGTGCATCCTCAATGTTTGCAGAAGTTGTGAGGTTTGGTCTTGGTTTAGAGATGCATTGACAATAACGGGATAGGTTTGGTTTGGGCCAAGGTATTCGTATCGTAAGGTCGAAGGCAATGGCTTTAGTTCAACCTTGGGTGCATCTTCTGTGGTTTCGGCAAAGTTAGGAAGGGTCTCGGCGGTTGAAACTTGAAAAATCGGGCTTAGAATAGGCTCTGTGTCATTCTGGAAATGTTTGTTGCGGGCCGCAAGGGGTTCATTGCGGGCCGCAATGAGCTCTGTTTGATTCAGCGTCTCTGACTGAAGATGTTGCGGGTCGCAATAGGTTTCATTGCGGACCGCAATGGCTATGCGATTTTCATCCCTCTCTGGTTGAAGATGTTGCGGGCCGCAATGGCTGTTGCTGCGGGCCGCAATAAGCTCTACAGAACTCGTTGTGTCAAGTTTTTCGCATTCCTGGTCCATCCAATACTCAAATGAGCCCTTCTCCATGTTGTTTGTGAGCTCTTCAACTATCAACCTGTCAAGTATCTCAACACTAAAAACACTTTGATCATTAGATGGATATCTCATGGATCTTTTGATATCGAATGTCAATTTTTCTTCACCAATGTTCATTGTGATAATTCCATCATGGACATAGATCACGGCTTTTGCTGTATTGAGAAATGGTCGACCTAACAAGAGTGGTGTATGAGTGTCCTCATCCATGTCAACCACAACAAAATCAATTGGTACAAAGAACTTTCCAATTTGAATTGGCAAGTCCTCCACCACCCCTAAAGGTAACTTAACCGATTGGTCTGCCAATTGAAGGGATATTCTAGTTGGCTTAAGTTCCCCAACGCCCAACCTATCATATACCGACTTAGGCATAAGACTCACACTTGCTCCTAGATCACAAAGTGCACGTTTGAATTGGACATTTCCTATAGAACATGGTATGGAAAATTTACCCGGATCATCCAACTTTTTGGGCAATTCATTCATTACCATTGCACTACCATTTGTGTCTAGGGATACCATTTGGACTTCTTCAAGTTTACGCCTGTTTGAAAGAATGTCTTTGAAAAATTTGGTGTAAACCGGCATTTGGGTCATTACCTCAGTCAATGGTAGGTTCACATTCAATTGTTTCAACAGTTCAAGGAATTTGGCAAATTGTTTGTCGGTTTTCTCATTCTTAAGTCTACCGGGAAAAGGAGCGAATTTGTGAGGAGGGATGTAGAGAGGTACCTGTGCACTTACCTTTGGCTGCTCATCATGAGATTGCTTTGCTGGTTCCGCATGGTCGCTTGGTGCAATTGGTGTAGTTTCCTTTGAGGCGAAATCCTCATGTGTGGAGATGTGCTCATCATTGCTTCGTGTCTCTTCACCTTGCGGTTGTACAAAGTCATCCTTTGGTACGGGTGGATCCTCATATTGCGTACCGCTGCGAAGCATGTGCCTAACCGCCTTGACATCCTTGGGATTGTTCTCGGGTTTTGGCGGAAGGGTGCCCGGTTGGCGAGAGAATTGTGTAGCTTGTTGTGCAACTTGGTTTTCAAGTAATTTGTTTTGAGTTGCCAACATGTCTACCTTTTTGGTCAGTTCATCAAACTTTTGATTTTGACTTGTCATGAAAGTCTCCATCATCAATTCGAGATTGGACTTTGGTTGTGCATTCGAACCATACCCTTGGTTACCATAACCTTGATTTGGTCTATTAAAGTTTGAGTTACCTTGGTTGTTTTGATTTCCTTGGGTTGGTTGGTCATTTTGTCTCCACGAAAAGTTTGGGTGATTTCTCCAACCGGGATTGTAAGTATTGGAGTAAGGATTGTTATTTGGTTTGAAATTGCCTTGGTTGATTGCATTCACTTCCTCATAACTAACCTCATTACTTACACCACAGTTAATTGCTAGATGATCGGTACCACCACAAATTGAACAAGGAAGAGGAGAAGGATTGCTTACCGAGTTGACGCCCATTTGATCAATTTTGCGATTCAAGGCGGCAATTTCGGCAGCGAAATTTTGATTCGAATTCACCTCCTTTATTCCTCGCTGCAGGATGACCGGTGTCTCCCTAGGGTTGTGCCATTGGCTTTGGTTGAGAGCCATGTCATCCACCAACTTGTATCCATCAATAGCCCCTTTATTCATGAGACTACCTCCAGCAGCTGCGTCTAGCATCCCCTTGTCCTGTGGTAGAAGGCTGTTGTAGAAGATTTGCAACAAATTCCACCCTTCGATACCATGGTGGGGACAGCACCTTTGCAATTCTTGAAACCTCTCCCATGCCTCGCTCATGGTTTCTTCTCCCCTTTGTCGGAAATTGTGGATTTGATGACGCAAGGAGTTTGTTTTGGATGGCGGGAAAAATTTGTTGAGAAAAGCATTTGCCACCTTAGGCCAAGTGTTCATGTTCTCGGGTCTTTGGCTCCTTATCCAACTTTTAGCCTTATCTGCAAGAGAAAAAGTGAAGGCCATAACTTTAAGATTTTCAGGAGAAACAGTTTGTACCTTAATTGTGCTGCAGATTTCTTCAAAATTGGCTAAATGCTGTGTTGCATCTTCGTGGGGTAGACCATGGAATAGATGGCGCTGCACCATGCTAACCCATGCTGGCGGAATCTGGTATTCTTCAGCATTGATGGTGGGTGCCGTATACCCAAGGTGGATTTCCTCAGCCCTAGGTGCTGTAAAGTCTCTCAAGGGGCGATTGGCATCAGCCGCTTCGATGTTTTGTCTATCAGCGGCGGCTGCTCGCAATCGTTGAAGTTCATTGGCCATCTCATCCCGTTCCCTTTGAAGGTTTTCCAAACGAGCATTTTCATTCCCGGCCGACATGTCTAACCGGCGCGGATTTACACTCAGGAAAGGTCCTCTTGTTGGGTGTTTGTTCCGTCTCTCGTAGAAAATATGAGTTGATCCTCTCCTAGAAAACCACTCAACCAAATCTGTGGCTTCCGGGGTTGGAGGTTCTTCTGCCAGATTTCAACCTGCACGAGTGAGAGAGAAAAGAAAGCAAAAGAAAATTAAAAACAATTACTAACTAAATTACTTAGGTCTGAAATAATATTCTCCGTTGTCCCCGGCAACGGCGCCAAAAACTTGATGTGATTTCTGCAGTACAAGTAATAAATCCTAATTTATACTCAATTCAGTTGCAAGTGTACAACCTAGTCAAGTAGTATTTAGGGATCGTCTCCACAGGGACAAGTCGGAATATTTTATCTAACCTAGCAATTTAATTTAGTAAAAGAAGTAAAAAGGTTTTTGTTTGTTCAAAGGGTTGATTTGGTTTTGATTAAACTAAATTAAACTAAAGTTTTAAAGCAAAATCTGATTTTTAACAAAGATGAGATATTAGGGTTTCTTAGGGTTCCTATCCACTAATGTTATGACTAATTGGTTTATTAAATTTGTTCTTTTAATTATGAAGGCACAGTTTAGGGTTGTAGGTACAAAGTGATATTTCTATATTAATACCATCTTCAAATTAGAATAAACGTCACCTCTCGGTACTTGGCTATGCTAATCTAAAGTCATTAAGTTCTTACTGTCCTAATTAATCTAGAAAACCGTAATTCACCTCTCGGTACTTGGTACAGTTTGTCTAAACAATTAGGTAAAGCCCGTATAAGACAAGCGTCACCTCTCGGTACTTAACCTATCAAATACCCTATTCTTTATGGTCAGGACTAAATATTCAATTTCTCAATTGCAAATACTAAATCCTAGGGTTTCATGTGATTTCGATTAAGTCTTCACAATCAATTAAAATAAAGAACAGATCATAATAAAGAACAAGAAGATACAAATTAAACCAACTAAATCATAACAAAAGTTTCAAGTACAGCCCTAATTAACCCTAAAATATTCCTTAGCCAGTCATGGCTAAAGCACAAATCAAAATAAAAAGAATAAAAGAGTTCCAAAGAGAGAAAATAATAAAACCGGTTGAATCGTGATCTTTTCTTCTCCCTTCTTCTCTCTCCTTTTCTCTTCCTTTGTCTCTCTTCTTAAAATCAGAAATTAACTCTAAAAAAAACGTCCCTGTTCTGTTCTACAGGTTTCCTATTTATACCTCTCCAAAATATAAAACTAACTTTCCAAAAATAACAAAATCGGGCTCTGAAACCGCCTTATTGCGGGCCGCAATAAGATCCTTACGGGCCGCAATGAGTGAAGGCGGTTGTTTCTCGCGCAAAGTCCAACTCTCTGAATGCTTCTCTGCGGGCCGCAATAAAATTCCTTGCGGGCCGCAAGAGGTCTGCGAAATTCTGTGGTCTGAGTTGCTCTCTGTTTGATAATGTTGCGGCCCGCAATAGATGTCTTGCGGTCCGCAATGTAAATGACAGATTCTCCTGGCTATGTGCTGACTTGCCACAAATCGCCCGTTTTGTTCCGTTAAGCTCCAAACACTTGATTACCTGTAAAATAAACATAACTAGGGCAGTAACTTGAACTTTTTGGAAATTTCTAACCTAATTAAACCTAATCTAATCAAAACTTGACTTAATTTTCATAACAAACCCCCGGTTTCAATAGATATTATTACGGCTTATCACAGACGGAGGGACACAAAAGAAAGGAAGGGGACAATCACTGTGTGAGGGAGACGCTCACCCCAGACCGACTCTACTCGACGGTTTCTCCTGCTCCAAAAGAGAAGAACCGGAGAGGGAGCGAAGGTGAAGGAACACTGTTCGGAGGTTCGCGTAGTGTTGATTTTTGACGAATTATGTCACCTCCAATTTGGGGTGTAAAATTACTGTTAGGAGGTTGTCTCCACCCCGATCTCTCTCCTTCCTTCCCTTTAATGAGCAATTTACCCTCTAGAGCGGAGCACAGCCTAAGTTACCACAACTATAAAGTGAAATTTTAAACCACTAAACTAGAAATACATATTTAGTATTTTATGAGGAGGACTGAATAATATAAAAACTTAAAAGAAGAGAAGAAAATTTAATTATTTTCAATATACATGAATAAAAAATTTAAAATTATAGAGGGTGAAAGTGATTGTACATCCGCCTAAAACATTGTGTTGAGAAATCCAATTCTCATGTGACCATTCCAATAATAGAACTTCAAAATAAAGGTAGAAAGCTTCCTTTGCCTCTCAAGTCAATGAACTTTTAATCCATTTCAATCAAATCATTGTTGTTTTGAAAATTTTAAATGCACTCATATTTTTGTCTAATTAAGATAGAATAATTTTCCACTTATTTGATTCTTGGAATCTAATTCTTTTGCCCTTTTTTCCTCGGTTCTTGCAATTGAAAATTTTAAAAAATATACCACGCTATTGAAAATTATTCCAAACGATATCCAAGGCTTAGAGTATCTCTAACCCAGCAATCCGTAAAAAATAAAAAACAACTGTAAAGCACTGTTTAAAAATTAAGTTCCTTTTAATTTCTTAATTCCTCCATCCCAGAAATCGGGTCAGAGCCAATAGAAAAGAAAACGAAGGGGTCAAAGCCAATAGGAAAGAGAGAGAGTACCAGCATGTCCAAAAGAAATTATTTGCTTTATAAGTAAATTTGTTTTTTGAGAAATCGGTCTACAACCAAACAATTATATTAGCAATTAACACATCAGATTAGCAATTTAAAAGAAATCACTGTTGAAGATGCTCTTAAATGCCTCAATAATTCTGGGATTTTACTTTAAATTTAATCCAACATAAATGCCTCAATTAAGTCTGGGATTTTACTAAACTAGTTTTAAAAATACTTTTAATTATTACAATAGTGAATAAACTTCTGCAGCGCCATAAATTCAACCTTAACATACAACAAATATACCTTCAAAAATTATGTATACCGGACTCTCTTTTTTACTACAATGAAATATTAAGATAAAATAAATTTCACATCTGAAAATTTGGAAAGAATAAAATAAAAGATATATAGTGAGAGGGACTGCTGCTATAATTGACACAGATATTTTGGAGAGTATGCTTTTGTTTGGGGTTGAAATGAATTTTCCCATGTAGAGTGGTTCTTAGTTCTTACTACTAATGGGGCAAGTTATTGTAATTTGAGTACTAAATTAACAACTTTCAAAAAATTACTTTGGGTTAAATCTGGGAAACGGTTTGATTCCCTGTACTACTAATCATTGTTGTAAATAACGGTATGCGTTCGTTGGACGGATAAGGTACCGTCAAGTGATTAATCGGAAATATTCGGGAATATTAGAGAATAATCGGTCATAATCGGGAATATTTGACTGATTAGTTGAAAAAATTCATAACGGTTTGGTCACCGCCAACGATTAATCGGCCTAAACAACCGTTTTTTACAACACTGCTACTAATGGTGCAAGTTAAGGGATGATACCGGCCCCTCCCGCGGGCTTGAAGGTAGAGAAGAAAAAGGTCACCGTTTGGCCGGGTCTGTTGTTGTATGACATGTCATTTTATAATAAGGTGATTATTCTTGATCGGAAATGACATGGCACATTATCTCACACAAACCGACCTCAACATGATACGTGGTTGTGTTTAGACGCACGAACATGTCATGGTACGGAAACGTCACGTCACACCATGATAGACATCCGTAGTTATATTCGTAAGATCTTGATCGGATTTGAATTTTTAAAAAAACACAGTTGTGATAGTTTGGTCACGTGTGCTCTTATTTTAGTTATATCACATTACGTGATTTTTTTTAAAAAAAATTATGTCACGTAAGCAAGTCATAGATTAGTCACCTCACATCACATTTTTGCATAATCAATTTTAAGTTTTTAGAGATAGGTTGCCTCGAGATTTTCTACATACAAAATTATAATTTGCAACTCAATTCTCTCACTCAATCATAGGTCCTCATGTGACGTGACGTATCCATGATGAAGAGTATTGTGCCATGTCAACACATGCACAGACACGGTCGAGTGTCGTTTGAAATGTGTTTTTCACCTGTATTTAATTATATGTGACATGTCTTGCTTGCACATATTTTAGCACAACACTTGTAGTAGTTAGGACTCGTTCGGTTGTCACGAAATTATGCGAAATGAGAATTCACGGGTTTCGGAAACCCACAAATTAATTTACATAAGCTCATACCCACAAATATGTATTGGAATGGTTATGTAAACATGTTGAAATAAATGATTGTCAGTACGGTAAGAATTGTTGTAGAAAATTATAATTCTTTTTGAAAATATGTGTCTACTCAAATTTATTTTTTATATTAACATTTAATTTATTAGAGTCAAAATAAAAAAATTTAAGTAAAAAAAATTGTCCATATAATTAAAAAAATTATGAAAAAGTTTCAAATTGTTAAAGTGATGAAATTTTTTATGAAGGAAAGTGATGAAATTTTTTTATGAAGGAAAATGATGGAATTTATGAAAGTAAAAGAATATATAATTATTTATGTTTCTGTCTCATGATAATATGTTTTTATCTCATTTAATTAATGACACTTCTTAAAAAAAAAGAGAGAAATGATGTTTAGTTCGTGGGATAAAAATTTTTGGTCAGACTTGATGTTTTTTTCCTGGCATTTTGACCTGCAATGAATTGCAGAATTTTGTTGGGAAATAAATTCAATTGAGGGATGGGAAAAAAATGTTGTCCGAATACAAGAAAAAATATATAATGGAGGTGTAAAATTCACTAAAGACCTGTTTGTTTGTCATAAAATTACACGAGATGAGATTTGACGGGATGAAAATCCAAAATATTTAATAGAGGTGTAAAATTCACTAAAAACATGTTCGTTTGTACACATGATGAGATTGTTGGATCATAATCCAACGTTGAGCATATATGTAATATAATTATGGATTGTATACTGTCATATATGATTGTCACAATTAAGTGATCTAATATGAAATTAAGATATTAGATAATCTATGTATTTAATAGGGTGTGATCCATAAATGTGTAAGACAATTTAGGCAATGATTAAATTATTGATGTACTGATTCTGAGATTTGCAATTCAGAACTGAATTTTTTTTAGAGAGGTGATTTTGCATCCATATAAGGATGGGTCCCCAAGGCACAAGATATGACACAACTCAATTTTCTGAACAACAGTTATTTTAGACAGAATCTGAGTCTTTTCTCTTTTTTCTTCTACCATTTGAGATTAGAGAGGAGAAATCCATTAGGAAACTTGGAAGCGATTTCTCAAAGGCGTGTCTTGTTGTATTGGAGGATTAAAGACTTGATTCACGACCATACGACATACATGCGAGAAGAGCTTCTTGCCATTGAAGACTTGTCTCATGCACAAGGGGACGACTCTTCACACTTGAAGATTCCATGGCAAACGTTATGGAATCACGTATTGTATTCCGCACTTATGATTATGTTTTTATGAGTCGGCTTTGGCATAGGACGGTCCATAAGTTAAGGTGGGGAATTATTTTTTCTTTTTCCGGAATGTAAGTGTTTGATCCCTAGATGAGATGTAATTATTTGATTTCTAGATAAGGTGTAACTGTTTGACATTTATGATTTCCCAACAGAGATTTGACGGGATGAAAACCAATGTTTTTCAAAAGTAGAAACTCATGGATACAAGTACGCACGAGATTGATTATGAGAACGTGCTGAAACAGTGTTTGGTTGTATTGTGAAATTATTTATGAAAGATCTTAATTTATTTTAAAAACATGTATTTCTATTCAAATTTTTCAACTACTTAAAATAAGGCCAAATTATACGGAATATGGATATGGAAATCAAATTGAATCGAGAAATAAAAAAAATGGAATCTCACCTATTTAAATTTGTATGTAATTTATAAAAAAATAATTGTCCATATTAAAATCATGTAGTTAGTCCCATAATGGAAAATTAAATTAAGTCCGGATCCTTACATAGAAGTCGCTTTATTGTGTGACAGGAGAAAGAGAAAGAGCAGAGAAAAAATGGACCATCAACAGGATTTGAAGAAAAAATATAAAAAATTTAGTTCAATCTCATTTAATTCTCGTAGAATTGTGATTTATTGAATATAATCTAAGGGCATGTTCGGCACAGTTACTGTGCGCTTGGGAAAAAAATTCAATTCAACTTTGTGTTTTCTGTCCTACGTGCACAGTAATTATCAAATATAACCTAAGGGCCTGTTCGGCACAGTTGCTGTGCGCGTGGGAAAAAAAATTCAATTCAACTTTGTGTTTTCTGTCCCACGCGCACAGTAATTGGCTGTTAAAAAATTCCCATTTTCCAGTCCATTCCCGTTCCCATTGGTGCACCGAACAGCCCCTATCTCATTTAATTCCCATAGGATTTAAACCCAGTACGTAATGTGACAAGATGTGCGTAGCAATGACATATTTTTTTGAACAAGGATCATGAAATTGAAAATTTTGGATTTCTTTTTGTGTTTAAAATTTAAATAGTCAAACATTTTCCTCAAATTCAAATTTGAGCATGATCTACTCAAAGATAAATCTCAAGTTCGTAATCGGCTACAACTTAAAAACAAACAAAAAAATCTCACATATTCAACCTTTATTATTATTTTTTAAGTAAAGATTCCACATCAAAAACTAATTCTTGTACTCAATCTTTATTATTAATTAAGATGTTTCTCTCTGTTTTTTTATTTTTTATTTTTTTTGCTTGAATTTAGAATTAGATATGCATACAACTTCCGCACCATTAAAGATTTGTTCTTGGCATATTATAAACACTAATTCTAGGATTCGACTCTGCTGCTTTTTTAAGAGAAAAGAAGAGTTCTGTTTTTCCGATTCCAACCATTTAAAATTTTTCATTCGTGTATCTTGATAAAGAAATTTTTTCATGCACAAATTTCAATAAATTTGAATGGTTGAGATCAGAAAAGCAGTAGCCTGCTTTTTTATCTAAAAATCTATGAGCATCGTGTAAAGATAAAGTAAAGTCGCGTCGATTTACTAAGTATTATTTTAAACAATAAGTCCAAGAAAAATCCAAAATAATATATTTTTGATTTAGTACAAAATAAATAAATTGTCATTCACTTCTTTTACTAAGCACAAACACACATCAGCAGAGAGGAGAGAGAGAGAGAGAGAGAAGAGAGAGAGAGGGGTCATCAGGTCATGCAACCAAACAATACAAAATTAAAGAAAAGAAAAGGGGAAGGGAGAAAAGCCTTCTCCACCTATTCAATTCACCTCCTCTCCTTTCTCTTTCCCCCACCATTAAATTTTTGATACCTCCAATTGCTTTCTTCTCACCCTCTTTTCTTCTATTGCATTTTGTACTGATTCCACCTCTCTCTCTCTCTCTCTCTCTCCCCCCTCTCTCCCCATTTTTACTTTAATTCCCTCGTCTGAGAACATTAAGTTTCGTCAAGAGAAAAAATAGAAAGAAACTTCTTTTACTCCTTTTTCCAAAGAAGCAAAGAGACAAAAGCAAAATAGGCAGCACTTTCTATTGAATTTTACTGAAATTAATTCAAGCACCAAAGTTTTCAAATTTTCTAACTCTGTAATAGAGATTTTCTTTTTGGAAGATTTAAGAAAAAGGCGAAGAGGGGCTAGCGAAATGGGAAAACAAGGGCCTTGCTGTCATTGTGGAGTTACAAGTGAGCTCCTAATTTTTGATAATTATTTTTTTTAAATTTTAATTTGTTGTAATTTTAGGTGGTTCTGCGCTTATCAGTTGAAAAACTGTTTTGGTACCTATTCAATACTGAACGCTCCTTGTTTGGTGTATTGATTTGTTAGGTTGTTCTACCCTGTGCTTGGTGCATGTTAAGTAAACTTGAAATTTCTATAAAATTTATTTAATTTTCAGGTTCATCGTTCATATCCTGTTTAAAGTTCAAAATTACAATTTTGCACAATTTCTATTGTTATATTAATTTGTGATGAAATGAAATGATACTTAATACTATTATTACCAGGGGCGGATCCAGGATTTTCGTGAGGGGGGGCAAAAAAATATCAAATCGGGTTTAAATACCTAATCGGGTTTAAATCCATTAACCAATTGGGTACTCGATAAAAAACAATGCTTTAACTTATATTTTCCAATGCTTTGACTTGTAATTTCTGATGCTTTGACTTATAATTCTAATTACCAATCAAAATTCAACAAATTTATTTCAATTTTAACCCTAAATTTAACCCAAATTACAAATCAAACGTCCAGAGGGGGGCAAAAAAAATTTCAGGGGATACACATGGGTCCGCCCCTGATTATTACACCATGTAAAAAATTCTGTAAATCCTAGGCATGCTTCTGATTTTGTCCAATCTAAATATATCATGATTATTGTTACTCTTATTTTGAGGAACTGGTTACCAAAAATCAAATTCCCTTGAATTAGTTCTAAATAAGGCAATACCTCGGTGGCTCATGGTGTAATTGAAATGAAAAATCTCTGTTTTAACTACCACGCGACGAAGGGAATAGCAACAGTTTCAGTACATTACTGGTTATGTATCAGTTGAATTTTGGTTGAGCCTTATTCCACACCTGCCACCAATTTTTTAGGCCTGTTTAGTGTTTATCTGATTTTCATTGCATGACACTGGCCCCCATAATTGGGTACTTCAGTTGTCAATAATTACTGGTTTAACTTAAATTTAGGCTGTATAGTAATCATCAAATGCATTTTCCTAGTTCCAAAACAAATAGTAAAAAAAGGAAAACTAAAAACCAACTGCAATGTGCAAACAGGTACACCTCTCTGGCGGAATGGGCCACCAGACAAGCCAGTATTGTGCAATGCATGCGGGTCCAGGTGGCGTACAAAAGGCACTTTAGTAAATTACACGCCAACCCGTTCCCGTGAATTTGAAGAAGTTGAAGTCAAACCTAAATCAAAACTTCCTATAAAAATAAAAAATGTATCGTTCAAATATGTTGAGGATAAAAAAACACTGCCGAAGGAGGAACTGAGTAGTCATGGGAGCACCCGGATGGTTCTAGAAGGTGACATGAGCAGCCGGTCTTGTTCTGGTTCTGGGTCGGCTATTTCCTCGGAAAGCTGTGTGGTAACTCGTACAAATGATTTGACTGGTGAGTTTTAACTTTGTTAAAATATAACTTGTGCAATATAGTAGGGTAGTGCTTCCTTATTTTGTAGTCTTATGCCTTATTTAACAAGCAATTAGGTCTTAAGCTTCACATAAGTCCAATTGCGCACTTACAATTTTCATCATTTAAGATTAGTTTAGCTAACTAGGACTTAAGTTATATGGACGACCATTATTGATTTGATCAATTGCTACTATTTGATGACAAAGTTTACTGACAAGGATATTATTGTAATTAACTAATAATACATCTTCCACAATATTTTATTCTCATTTTATTCATAAGATTTGTTACCATAACAATGTAATTTATTGTATTTAAGTTTTCCAAAATTATCCTTGGTCTATTGAATAGTCAAAATTTCTTCACTAAAAGTGGTGTATTAGAGCGCATTTTTAAACTCTAAAAAGTTCACAAACTTGTATAGGTAATGAAATGCAATTCTTGAATTGTAGATGGAGATAATATGCATTATTCCATTATTAAATTGTGAGATCAACATCAGTGTTAATTTTTGTTTTGTTTAGCTTCAGGTTCAGTGCAATCTGATTCATGGGTTTCAATCGTTCCGTCAAAAAAACGAACATATGTGACTCGCCCAACAAAGCAGTCTCCTGTTGAAAAGCTGACACAAGATCTTCACTCAATAATGGACGAGGAATACTTGTCACACTCGCCTTCTGATGATGATCTCCTCTATCCAGAGTTCGATTCTTTGGAGACAGGCTATGGGAGTGTTTTAATTAGAAACTTTAATTCGAATTTCAATTCAGAAACCGTGGAAGAAGAGTCGGAGGCGAGCTCAGTCCCGGTAAATAGTAAATGCGCTGCACCAACAGTTACTAGCTCTTTTTCTGATTCCATTGTTCGTCCAGACAGTCTGAAGAGGTATGAGTTTTGGGTAGTAATAGTTCTGCTATGACATAATAGTTCACAGCCAAAATTGAAGTTCCAAATATTTAATGTCTTGTAAACTTTTCTTTTATTTCTTTTCAAAGATATATCATCCCTTCTCTAATTTAAATCTGTTAGGGAGAACACTGGTAATGAAAAATCGGATATGAGAGACAGGACGTCGCCTTTGGTATCAATAGACCTACTAGTAAGTTTTCAAAGTGAATTTGATTATTGTTTCATGTACTTAGAAGCCGTTTCACATTTAATTTTGATGTGGCAAGCACTTATTCAATTATGTTTCCTTGTTTAGGACATAATAAACTATGACAGCTTCATGAAAATGTTAACGCGTGCGGAGCAGCAGCAACTACTGAAGTACCTCCCTTCAGTGGATACCAATAATGCCCCTGAAAGGTGTGTCATTTATTGCAAGAAATTACTATGTTTTATACTTTGCCTCTTTACCATTTGGATTGGTATTGGTAGTTTGGTACTGTTTAATCTTAAGGCTGGATAGAACATCAGAATGTGTCCAGTATGAACTTTTTTCACCACTAGGCAAATGATCGGTCACCTAGTTTTTAAAGCAAATATTCTCATGGTATCAGAGCCAATGACCGAAGTACTAATCTTACCATGCCTCTGTTAATAAAATTATATTTTCCATGAATTATCTTGCCTACTCATTAGTGGGAGTGTCAAGAATATATAAATTAACTGCCTACTCTACCAGCTCAAACTTTCAAAACTACAAGTTGTGTTATCTTAACTCACTTCCTATTGCATGTGTGCAATCTAATGCTGTATCTATTTTTGGATATTTGCAGTGTAGAGAAAATGTTTAAAAGCAAGCCTTTTACGGATGCTGTATCCCAATTCAAGACAATTCTAAGTGAAGGTGTACTGAGTCTTTCCGTTTCTGGAGCAACTGGAGAGGAATGTAGAATTTTGAAAAGTCTTGTGTTTGGTAACTTCACCAAGTCTAAATGGGTGGAGTGCTATGAGCAAATCAAGGTATGTTCTAATTTCAATTGGTACCAGGTCATACCAGGTGCATAGTACCAGGAATGCATGGATCTGTTTCTTTCAGTAATGTTATTTTTTTTAGATGCATAAAAGATGTTCAGAGTTGACACGAATTTAGTATGTTCCGAATGGTAAAGTACATCTCATGCTAAGCTTTGACCGGTTTTATTAAAAAAAATTCCTAAAAATGTAACCTCTAATGAGCTATTGTCTTTTTTTTTTTCTTTTACTAGAATAAACGTCGGAACCAGACAAAAGGTAAGGAACTGATGAGTGGGCTTGCTAGTCAGGCATCAATTAAGAGGCCTCGTGACAGCTTTTCAGGTTTGGTATTTGTTCTTTCTGAGGATTTCGGTCCCAAATCAATACCCCATTAGTTGTAGCAAGTAAAACAAAGTATTTCAACTTGTCGACTATGCTAAATTTTTTATAGTACATACGGATATGATATGATCGTAGCTATTATAGGTGCGTGCCATATCCCTATCCTATATCTTTTCCTTTTTGTTCAAGAACATATTTTGTGTGATTCAGAGGTCAAAGGAGACATGAGAAGCCCTAGTAAAGCTCGCAAATTGGAGCCCACAAACCTTCCATCTCATGACAACGGCCATAAATTTACAGCTGGGGCACCTCAATGTACCGAAAAGGAGGGGGTTTCTTGCTTAATTCCAGTCCCTTTGCACTATGAAGATAGTTCCGACCATGACTTGCTCATGGATGCCCCTCGCAATGCACCTTCGCCTGAGGCTGAACTTCTATATAATGTCCCCTTGAAAGTTAAATCTCACGCAAATAGCTCCCCCCTTTTAGATAGTGAGATAACAGCAGAAAATAGCCTTTCTAGTCGTACCATTAAGTAGTTTAGCTTCAATTGTAGTATTAATAGATATAGCATACTATGTTTTGCTGATATTTTTATTTTAAATAACCAGATAGTGGTGTTGGTGGAGAGTAAGATTGTAGTATTTACACCTTTTTTAGACTAAATGGGGTTGGTTTTTGTCTTTCCCCTTTTTAGATAGCCTGATAAAGTATAGCTTTGGCTTAAATCAAGTTTTTTATATTGTTTAGTTATTGAAACTCTGAGTTGGGAGGGTTTATATTACTCCTAATAAAGTAAATTGTCTCTGTGAATTATTTTATTATTCTGCTGTCACATATATTGGTTTGGGAAATATGATGTCTCTTGCCTGAAATTTTTTTGTTTTACATTCAATGGTGTTTAAAAGAAAATTGTTGTTATTACCAAAATTATGTTCTTTGGAACATGAGGAAAATTAGAGAGGAAAATCAGAGAGGAACATGAGGGAAGAGCAAGGGAGAAGATGTGAAATCACAATACAAATTCTTTGTATTTAGTCTTAGTGGAGAATTTGACAAGATCTTTGGATCTTATCATTTTCCCTGTATCGAGTTTCCACTTTCCACTTTCAACGGTAGCTTGGCTTGCTAGAATACAATCTTTTAGACTTCAGACTAATTCTTTCAAGTTTCCACTTTCAATGGATGGCATTCGGAAAATTAGTTTATGATTTTGATATACCCCGGAATGATATATAAACTTTTATTGGGTCAGGACTAAATAAAAGGACTTTTAAACTAAGATGTACCTTTCAGTACCTGTTCATAGTCATCTGTGATAGATAGGTTTATAAATCTATGCAATTTCTCTATTTGTAATTAGTTACATTATGTAACAGCTTTAATCACATAGGCTATGTTTGATTGTGGAGTAAGAGGTGGAGTAAATTCCTTACTCCACACTTAAGTAGTCAAATAAGGAGTAAGGTGGAGTAAGAGGTGAGTTAATCTGAATTAAATTACTCTACATTTTCAGAAAGATTACCTATAGGGACCACTTTCATGGACATTACTCTTTTAGATAGATTAATTTAAGCCATAAATTAAACTACCAAACGAGATATAAAATATGTAGAGTAAGATGGAGTAAGCAATTTAATCCTCATTAATTTTACTCCACAATCAAACATGACCATAAGTCTTCTTTTCTAATTTAAGCCATCATAGAAAAAATGAATTACTTGTACAAATTTATTTTGTCGTTGGACATTGTTTAGATGTGTTCTTAGAAAAAATACACACCAACAACAGATTCACGCTTGAGCCTTTCTCATATGCATTATATCATAAATGTACTAAAGATTGATATTGAGAAAATTTATTTTTTATTTTTTCACTTGATAAATCCGAGCCATAATTTTTTTCACGAGAGATGATTTTAGAGACGTTTAAGAGATTTTGTTTTATTTTTATGTTTAATTTTGTCATGTGATTCTACAGAGATTTAGTATTAACTATTACTGTGATTGATCAAATCAAACAAAAAAATTTGGAATGCTTAGCGGTAATAACGAGAGAATAAAATCTCCTATAAATATTGATCCGAGTTATTTGTCACGGTCTTTATAATAAATTCAATTATATAATATTTCATCTATTTTCAAAAAAATATAAAAATATTTATAATATTTCAATACAAAAAATAAATAATTCATAACATTTTCTATGTAATTAAAAAAAACAAATGTGGAGAATAATTCTCTGGATCCGTGTTAAACGAAGTATCTCTGAATCCGGAGAATAATTTTCCGAAGAAAAAAAAAGGCTGGATCAAGAGAATTATTTTCGGATTGGACAGATCTGGAAATAACCCGAAAATGGATGCAGATTTTATAATTTTATAATTTTTTTGGATATTAATAAAAATTTCGGCCAATCCAGTGTCCGAACTTCAAATTCAAAATTTGGAGACTAGACCTGTTTTGTAGAATTTTACTTTTGTTAATTTAGAACGTTTAATTTAACACAAAATATATCAGATTAATATGTTGATATTATTTTAGACTGTTTTTCCTCTAAAAGGGAGAGAAAGTTTCAAATGTTTTCATCATGCCTTTAATTTTAAAAATATATTACCAATAAATTTAAAACTTAAATGTCAAAAGAAAACCGATAGATATAATCTAGCTATATCATTTTCATATGAACACATAAAAGATTATGACATTTTGATTTTATTTTGATTTGTATCGAAAGTATGCAAAAATACACTCATGTCAATAAATTCTGAACGTTTATTTTTAACTTATTGATTCGTATAAAAACAAAATAAAAAAATAATTTTTTTATGTGCATGTAGAGAAAATATTATAGATCAAATTTAACGATTTTATTTTGACATATAAATTATAAAATTTATTTTATTAGAAAATTAAAAAGTGGAGGTATCATGGAAACACAAAAGAGAGGTATTTGAATCCTCCTCTTTTTAAAAATATAGGTAAGAAAAATAAAATATATTCGTTTCAAATTTAAAGATTCGTATAAAATATTTACTATTCGGATGTAGAGCATCTACATCCCTAGTACTATTAGAGTTTCTAATCTAACGTGGCAATTTCTAATCCAGTTTCAGAGATGTAGGAGAGTTTCTTATTTAGAAACTATGCAGGAAAGTTTCTTATTAAGAAACTGTTTATAAACTCTATGCTGATCAAATAATTGGCTCAAATTATTTCTGTTTTTTAATTTGTTGTTGACGTGGCTTAATAGAAACTCTAAAATTAATTTCAAAGATGTGAGAGTTAAAAATTTTAGAGACGTTAATTTCTAAAAAAAAGTTAACAGTTATTTAAAAACTCATTTGAGTTGCTATATTGTAGATGCTCTAATAAACAAAAAAAGCAATTGCAAAATCGTTGTTGAACGCTTTAATAATCCCGTAAATCCAACAAAATAGTGAGAAGCGAAATCTAATTTGTTTATCCTCTACAAATATTTCAAATTTCAAATAATTCAAACCGTCTGATTAGAATCCGGACTAATCTGATTTAATTTAGAAGTTCATTGAACTCTTTAATATTTGTGCCAATATAGATCAGACGGTCTAAACAATGCTTTAGAATTTAGGGGGAATTTCATGTATATCTCTCAAAAGTTTCAATATTACGTATTTATCACTCCAAAATCAATAATTACATATTTATCCTTGAAAATTGTACAAACTCACATATTTGAGTTATCTTCTCTTTAAGACGCCGAATCTCCCGCTTCTCTCTCCAAACGTTCCAAATTACATATTTCTCCCCGCCTTCTCTTGTCGCCTCCCCTCTTACATATTTCTGTCACCCCTCGCTGCTTTAATTTTTCCATGTTCGTTTGCGGAGAGAGGCGGGAGTTTTGGCATCTTAGAGAGAAGAGAACTCAGGCGGACTAAAAAGACAGAAACGAAAGGCATAATGGTCAATATATTATTAATTAATATTATAAAAATTAATTTTAAAGTTTTAAAAAATATTATATAATTATTTTTGGAGGTATTTGATATGTTATTGAGTTAAATTGGACAAATATGTGAGTTTCTACAATTTTCAATGATAAATATGTAATTACTGATTTTAGAGGGATAAATATGTAATATTGAAACTTTTGAGGGATATACATGAAATTCCCCCTAGAATTTAAGTTAATGGAGACAACATAAATTCCACTTGACTTGTGAGTCCTTTTTTTTTTAATCATGATGGATCTCCCACTTCATTCAAATCCACCGTTTATTTTGACCAACGGTTCAGATTGCTTATTATTTTTCCTCAGAATTTTTAGTTCCCCCATCTCTTACTTGTGGAAAATTTTAATGTTATTTGGGACCGTCTACATCTCCTCTTTTTAATGTTATTGACATAGCAGTTTTTACTTCATACCGTGCACAGACAATGGAGACAAAATAACACAGTGTATGGCTCGTACTAGGGCTGTAAACGAGCTGGCTCGGGCTAGCTAGGCCCTAGCTCAGCTCGTTAATTCTGGACCGAGCTCTTACCGAGCGAGCTGGACTTAGGGCATCTGAGCTAAAACCTCAGCTTGAAATCATGCCGAGCCAGCCCAAGCTGGCTCGCTGGGTCTGGCTGGATCTTATTTTTAACTGAGCTGGACCGATCTAGACAGTATAAAATGCACACAAATTCATACAAATTCACAAATTGATGCCTAGCCGAGCTGGCGAGCAAGCTAGGCCTCAGCTTGAACTTGTTAATTCTGAACCGAGCTGGCTCGTTAAAAACTTTTTTGCCACCCCTAGCTCGTACGCCACATGAATCAAAAACTGCTCTGTCAATATCTTGACACAAAAATACAAACAACAATATAATAGGAGAATACAAGAAAGTTGTAAACTGAAACCTTGAAGCGATTGATTTCTTATAATGCTACGTGTTCCCAATTTTACAAATATATGGAATTGAAGTTTCAATCGAGCATTTGATTTTGTTGATTTTTTGAAAATTGGTTATGAGTTTGTTGATATATGAACAACCCATTTTGAGCATTTGAGTTTGTTGATATATCAAGACAGGCCTAACAACCCATTTTCATTACAGAAATGCCATTACTGACATAGTATGATTCATTTTGTATGTTACTAGAAGTGAGCCTCGCTTTGCTTCGGCGGCTATTATCGAGAGGAGTGTAAAAAGATTGTATCAGGATATTACCGAAAAAAAAAGATAATTAACTATTAAGATAAACATCTAACTATATATAAAGTTATACCGGTTATAAACAAAATGCTATATTAATGAATTCAAAATTACAAAATCAAGTTGTTACTGTATAAAGTTATACCGGTATACCATATTCATTAATTTGTGATTTTCTAACTATATATAAAGTTAGAGGATTGAAATGCACCCAAATTTCTATGCTCCCAATGCACCCAATCTTTTTTCTGCATTTTCAAAGTCCGAACAGTCGATCCGAACCGCTTAACATGACTTTTATAATAAAATATGCTTGGAAACCAAATTTTATATTTTTTAAATTTTTTTTACTATTTTTCACTGTAGCAATTACTGTAGCGTTTACTGTAGAATATACTGTAGCAACCCTATGAGGATTATATATATATATATAATTTGGAAAGATGAAATAGTGTTGCATGTGATGATGTGAAGTTAGAAATTAATTTTAGTTACAAAATGAGACATCTATTATACAAAATTGATCATTACTAAACAAAATTGTCTATTAATTTTAGTTATAGCCAAGTTAAAAAAAATTTGGTGTCTATTGAAGATTTAAGAGATCCGTTTTGTGAATTGTGCGGAGTTAATGAATGGTCCGGATTTAGTAATTCTATCCTCCGAACATAGGGGTGCAAACGGATCGGATATTATCCGTCCGTATCCGGATCCGTATCTGAATTTTTGCGGATTCGGATATTTGAATATGGATAGTTTACAGATACGGATGCGAATACGTATATAATATTTGCGGATACAGATACGGATTTGATTTCGGTAGCGGATACAGATTATCCGCAAGTTTTAAACGGATATCCGTTACCACCAGTAAAAAATTTCCGACGGATCTTACCCGTTCAACTTCTTCTTCTTTGAATCCCAATTCTTACGTCTCACCGCTTCGTCAATTCCACTTATTTTCTTACTAAACTTAGCTAAACTTCTACCAATAAATTAGAAGTCTTCAGAGCGCTCTTGCTTGAAAATCGTTGGAGGGGAGAAATCAGATCAAACTGGAGATGATAAGTTATTTAAAGAAAAACAAACATAGAGGCATATTATTTTATGTAAAAGGAGAAGAAGTAAAAGAGATAAATATTTTAAAAAAATAGCGAAATTCATCTTTAGAATGAGAAAAATATTTTTTTGAATAATAAGTTAATTTTCTTATAATATCCGAATTATGTATTCGAATTATATCCGTATTCGTATCCGTATCCGTATCCATATCTGATTAATATCCGATCCGTATCCGTATTTGAAAAATAAAAACGGATACGATGTCTTCTAATTGGTCGGTTTCCGATAACAAATGGTTCATTTCTCGACCTCTGACGCATACACAAGTGTATACTTAAAATGTCATTTTGTAAGCGCTAAACGTGGATAAATGAACTATTCATCCTTGAAAACCGACCAATTAAAAGACTGCCATTTTTTACTTAAATAAAATATATTATTTTATTTTTTCAACAAATGGTAAAACTGGTATTGTATAAGTTTAAATGAGTTTTAACTGAAATGACAATAAAATGAGTAAATTTGTCAGTTTTTTTAATTTAGAAGGATAAATATGATATTATGAAATTTAGAGGGAAAGATACGTAATTTCAAAAAATTTGAGGGGGTATACATGAAATTCCCCATTTATTTAAATGCCAATTTATAGGAGTAATTATAAACAAAGCATACAAATTCTAAAAATTATTGCAATTGGAGATTTAATTTTATTAGGAACGATTTGTAACCAAATCATTTGATTTTAGATCCCTTGTCATAATATTAAATGAGTATAATTTAATTTTTTTTATTATATTTTTATTCATCTAAGTGTTAGTTTTGCCAATTATTTTTTTATATATTATGTTTGAGTAAAGATTGGAGGTCAAGCCACCAAACTATTTAATATCTGGATTATCTTATTCGGGCTTTGAACCTGCAACCTCCCATACGATGCGTATTGTCTTTGTTAATAGACCAAAACTTGATTCTCGGTTATATTTTATAATTTTATTGTCGAGAAAGTAAATTTTCCTGTCATATTACTCCTTTGAGATAAAATTACATATAATTTTTGAATCTAAATACTTACTAGTGTTATTTAGTTTATCATTTGCATTAGAAAATAAAAAGGACAACAACAAGTTATTTTTTAATTTTCTTTTTAAATTTTTTAACAATTTTCGTTTACATACATCATAATACATAATCAAATTTAGACTACCTGGACTAAGAATTAAGGGATTTGAGAGATAAAATTAGAAAAAAAAAAAAAGCAGGAAAAATAGAGGTTGCGCCTATAGTCCTGCCATGGTCACACGTGACGTGACCATTCGCGTGATGTGACTATTCGTGTGACGTGACTGTCCTGCCATGGTCATGTAAAAAAAAAATTTCGTAAAAAAAAATATACAGTCACACGTCACGGGTATTTGAAGGTTCCACTTAGAGGTATGGACTAAAAATGTAATCGTGTTGGTTTCGTAAAAATATTTTTTTAAATTATGATTTATAAAAAAAATTCCCTTTACTTGATCATGTAGCTATCTATGTCTGGTACTGTTTATTTTTTTAGTACCGTTCCTCATAGTTTTTAAACTCTCCTGCTTTCCTCTCTAGTCTAGTATATTCCATTTTTAAGCCCTATCTTTTTATATCTCCCGATTCTGTCTCTCACATATTCCTCTTTCCTTTTTAAGCCCCGACAAGAACCTTCAAATACCCAGAAACCCCTCTTTTTCTCTCTTCACACTCGTTCCCATTTTAACTCTTGAACTCTCTCCATCCTCTTCTCTTTTCTTACTCAATGGCCCGTTTAAAATATTTTCAAAGTACACAGCAAAAGAGATGGTTCCCAACAGGCGAGCACATTCGCATACTGTTGGACCTCTACCACAATTTTGACGTGAGCTCGCCTTCTGAAGAAGAGATCAAGAGGATAGCAGCCATGCTGAGAAAGTATAAAAAAATTGAAGAGAAGAATGTGTTCTACTGGTTGAGGTTGAGGTCAATGACGTTAAAATGAGGTTGAGGTTGAGGTCAAGGCACGGGAGCGCCAGAAGAAACGACTCACGGTTGAGGTTGAGGTCAATGGCGTCAAAATGAAGCCTAATGGCTTTCTCCTTTCTCAACATCTTATGCTTACAAAAGGACATGCCAACATCTCATGAGAAGGCATCCTCCATCTCATGCTGAACAATCTGCAACTACAGTTTCTGTAACTCGGAAATTCGAAACGCTGCAACTCTTCTCCATAAAAAGTGGCCATGAACAATATGATGTGCAACTATTATTCATTTTTTCTATGGAAACAAAAAATCAAAATAGTTCATCCATTAATCAAAAATCTTTTCAATCTGCGTACGACTCGCTACATAAATTAATCAACATTCCACATGGAAATAGACTAATTGTTTTTTCACGTTTTCCGTGAAGACCACTTCAACGCTCCGACCTCGAATCGAGAAAAACTACCTGGACTTGTTTCATACCAGCATCAAAATAAACAAGTCACTGACAGTCACACCTACCAAAAAAAAAAACGTGTGGGACCAGAACGTCAGTACAACTTCACTGAAACACCAGTTGTCTCTTGAGTTTTGCCCTTCCGTTCTTCTCTCCCAATAAAATCTCGCAGAAACAAACATCGCAACCAACCATTGAACAAAAATCCCAAACCAGAAAGCACAAAATCACAATCCGTGTCGTACCTACACTGGATGGTGACCGGCGGCGCGATCCGTCGGTCGGCGGCGGCTGCGATGGACCGGGTCTACGGGGAGGTCCGCGCGACCCGGCGAGCCCTAATCCGTTTCGCACCCCATCCAGGAGCTTTTGGATTTCCTCTTGATGCCGAATCGGGCGCGGTTCGGATCGTTCGAAACATCCGCACTTTCAAGATCCACTACGCAGCTATACTCTGGACATTTCTCCTTGCCTCTCTCTTTCCTCACCACCGCAGGTCCATGCTTCTTCTCATGGCCTCCGCTAAGGCAATCTTATGCTACGCCGTGTTGCTCAAGGCTTTTCCTTCTTCTACAATCTTGCGCAGGGTGCTGGATCGGAGGCTGGTTGCTGTAGTGTTTCTAATTGTGGTGGTAGGGGAATTGGTGGCAACTAGAGCTGTTGAGAGTTTGCAAATGACAGCTGTTGTTGGGTTACCGATGGTGTTCTTACATTCATTGTTCAGGATTAGGGATGATCTCTTAATTGCTGAGGAAGCAACAGCGAATGGGGATGAGGTGGCTGCATCGGCTGTGGTGGAGAAGGAGAAAGAGAGAGAGCAGAGGGAGGAGGGAGTAGATCTCGAAGCAGTAGTATCCCACGGTGATTAGTGTAATATTTGATCCCTTTTTTTTTTCTGATTTTGGTGCTTTAATTTTTCTTTCTTTTTACTTATTTATAGAGATTATCAACAAAGCTTGAACAATGAACAGGTCAGTAGGAAATTACGACTTGATTGTAATTTTGTTAAATTAGAAGGTTTAGGGGAAGTTATAGAGCTAGAAATTTTTCTTCCCCTTGTTCCTCTCTGAAATAGTTGGTACATTTGATGTTAATTGGAACATGCAAGGCAAGGGTCGTTTGGGAAATTGGGATTTGAAAACATTAAATAAATTCAACAAGTGGAATTGTGTAATTTGCCCCGTATTTTCATGAGGACTGGAGAGTAGAGAGTGGAATTAAAAATGGAATAGCTCAAAAAAGAAGAAAATAATTTATGGGTTTATTTTATTAGTTCGAGGCTAATGGAGCGTTCCGGGCACGTCAAGCATTTTTGTTTGGTACCGGAGGAAACCGATGGTTGGATGAAGAAGCGGTCCTTCCATTCCCCATTCCCCAATTCCTCATTGTCTGACTCTGCAATAAAAAAGTTTATGGAAAACTGAAATCGGAAACAGAAAAACAGTAAGACATTAGGTCCGGATCTTCTGTGACGATTATGAACAATTAAAGACTAGGCACTTTTACTGTGTTTTTTTTAGATATATAGGCCCGTAGGTTTAGAATTCAGATCCAGTGAAGTAACTCAAAAATTGGGTTTTCGATAACCGTCTGATTCGAATCTGTGACCATCCAACTAAAGTGGAGCGCATGCATCTCGAGAGACAGATTCGAATCCCAAGGCGATCTCGAGCGACGGATTCGATTGGGATGGTCCTGATCCAAAACCCAAAAATTGAGTTACTTTAGAGGATCCGGACCCGTTTAGAACCCGTAGGTTTATGTAGTTCTACAGTTGACGAATGTATTATGTATCCAACATTGATTATTCCCTGCCCCTGGCCAACTCTTTTTAGTATTATTTTGAATTTTTTTTTGTATGATTCTGGTACTATCATTTTTATGTGAAAGTCTCGTCTTCTGATTCCAATAAAAAACATAGTGGTGTCAATTTTTACATTACAAAAAGGCCAGTTTGAGATGATTGAAATGATGATTGAAATGGAACAAAATAAAGTGAGGACTCAAAAGATTATTCTTTTCTTTATTCTTACATTTGAGACTTTTCTCTTTATTTCCTTGGTTCATCTCAATCTTAAATGTAACAGGTAATTATAAAAATGAATCTTACTGAGGCACCTAGATCACTGGAACGGATGGGTGTCTTCTTTTCTTTTTTTTTTACTTTATTTCTCCTTTCTCTATAAACTTCTGTACTACCAAATTTTTATTCATATCCTAAAAAAAAAAAAAATTCAACTATACCCTTATTTTTTTTAAGTTTCGAATTTTGTCCCTAGTGTAAAATAGAAAATGTTGAGTAACTAGCAATGCTAGCTGTACCTTTCTCAAAAAAATTGATCAGATTTGAGTTTGGCTGAAATAAAGTACATTTAATTTCTAAGGTACATTTTGTAAAAATATTTGGTGGTTTTTCTAGTATATTCAAATTCTAAGATATTTCATCTGTTTTTCTAGAAGTGTTTTTAGAATAATATTAGAATATTAAAAAAAATATGAGATGACTTCTAGAGAAATACACGAAGTACCTTTGAATTAGAATATACTAGAAGGATTGCGACAAACAACTCAGATTCAAAATTTGGACCGGAACCAATGGCTCGAATCTAAACATTTTTCATGCAATTTTTTTTTTGGCTGGAACAAAAATAAAAATGTTCTTTAGTGTGTTGCTGGATATAAAAGTAAAAATATTTGGATCCGAGCTTTTGATTCCAATTCAAACTTTGGATCCAAATCATTTTCATAGTTGTACATTCAAATTCTAAGGTACTCTATCTATTTCTCTATAAGTAATTTTATATTTTCAATATTTTTCTAAAAACACTCCTAGAGAAATAAATGGAGTACCTTGGAATTTGAATGTACAAGAAGGACCACGAAACATTTTTACCGAACCATATTCAAATTTGAACTGGATTCAATAACTCAGATCTAAATATTATTTTTTTTAGCAACACACGCAAAAATATTTTTATTTTTTTCCAGCAACAAAAAATCCGGCCTGAAAGATATTAAATCTTTTGTGATCCTTCTAGTATATTTAAGTTTTAAGATATTTCATATATTTTCTTTCGTGGACTTTCTAGTACATATAAATTATAAGACATTTCATCTATTTTTTTTAAAATAACAAAATTTCTATATTCATCCAAACTCAAATCTGGTCCAATTTATTCAGAAAGGTATCGGTATTAATGCCAATGGTAGGAGCAAAATTCTAAATTTTGAAAAAAAAAAGAGGGTATAGTTGATTTTTTTTTTTTTGGATATGAATAAAAATTTCGGTCTGTACTATGCTCTTTAGATTGTGAAATTTAGTAGCAAAAGCCTACTATAAAACAAATATAAAAATGAGTAGTAAAATTTTATGATTTCGTTCATTTTAGCATTTATTGGAGTAGAGCTAACCGAATTTTTTATTAATCGAAAAAAAATAAAAAAAATATCGAAAAGGGGCGAAACTTTAATCACAATTTTAAAAGTAGTTAGAACGGCACCATTGGTACCGTCCCATGGGACGGCACTATCCTCGCCGTCCGAGATTACATTCCGCTTAACCAAATTCGTCGCTAATCCGGATTCAAGGACGGTGATAAAATTCCCGTCCCACAAAAAAAAAAAAAAAAAAAAAAAATTCCGGACGGCAATGTTGATGCCGTCCCATACTCCTGTTTTTTTTTGCCGGTGACTTTGCAATTGAGGGAGACGTGTGTGACTATCTTAGAAGCTGAGTGCTGTCTCCAGATATTTTTCTTTCCACTTGAGTCTCCATTGACAAGGAGAAGAGAGTTTGATTGAGATCTTACAAATTAATTCATCAATTTAAACTTATTTGGCCATCTTTGTATAAGCTTCATATTGGAAAGAATTGGAGGTTGTGAGGAGGTCTAGGGCCTTGATTTCTCTAATAATCTGGAAAAAAAACTAGTACAAAAGGCCAGCTTCAGGATTTAACTTTGAAATTGTTAGTGCGGATAATTGGTAATTAAAGCTTGAGCTGGTATGTAATAGAAAGGTGGGAGATTCAAACATAATTGACAATGCTAAAAATTGTTGCATGTAAAAGGGAATTTTCAGAATTGACTGTGGGCAAAGAAAAAACAGGAGGAGTATGGGACGGCATCAACATTGCCCTCCGGAATTTTTTTTTTTTTTTTTTTTTTGGGGGACGGGAATTTTATCACCGTCCTTGAATCCGGATTAGCGACGAATTTGGTTAAGCGGAATGTAATCTCGGACGGCGAGGATAGTGCCGTCCCATGGGACGGTATCAATGGTGCCGTTCTAACTACTTTTAAAATTGTGACTAAAGTTTCGCCCCTTTTCGATATTTTTTTTATTTTTTTTCGATTAATAAAAATTTCGGTAGAGCTAAGGTGCTCATCACCAAGCTTTCCGTGAGCTTAACTCAAAAACCTATCAATCCGACTTCAAACGACATTTCCAAACCGTTAGATGTTCAATCTATATTAAAATGTGCTTGGAGAACAAATTTTACATTTTTTGGAATTTTTTTACTATTTATTAAGCCGGTTTGAAAACCGCTGTTTTTATTAAAAATCTGCACCATTTGATTTCCAAACCACTGTTTGAAAACCGCTGTTTTTATACATAATTTTCTATATAGTAGAGTAAAATTATATATATATTGTAAAACTAATGCAATATGAAGTTCACATTTGATTTTCATAACTTAAAAATCTAGTTCGGCCTCTCTCAAGTACTTATTGAGTTCAGATTCCCTAAAGTAATTCAAAATTTGAGTTTGGATCCGGATGAATGCATAGGGACGCTATAATATTTGTGTGAAAAACTGATCGGACAGTCCAGATCCAAACTCAAAATTTGAAGTACCTTGGGTGATATGATTAATTATTTGCCATCTGTCAAGCCCAGTGGGCCGCCAACGGTTTTCTCAAACAAGAATGTTCCAATGCATTGTCATAAATTCATAATTCGTTTATTCAAACAATTTTTTTTATTGAAATCAATTCTGACTCTAATTACCTCCATCTGGAGCAATTAAACAAAATCGCGTGTAATCTTGTCTTGCATTTATTTTTCATTCGTTCGACATCTTCTAGGCTCCAATGGTCATTAATAATATATTAATTTAAAAGGCATCATTATAATAAAGAGGAGGGTTCAAATGTCTTCATTTTTAAAAACTTTAATAACTCAAAATTTAAAACTTAAAAGTCAAAATAAAACCGTTCGATCTAATCTACATCATTTTATCTATGCACATGTAAAAAATTATAACATTTCAATTTTGTTTTGGTTGTCATCAAGAGATTGCAAAAAACGTACTAATGTGGATAATTTATAGACGTTGATTTTTCAACTTATTGATTCACATAAAAATAAAATTAAAATGTGATAATTTTTTATGAGCACATAGAGAAAATAACATAAATCATATCCAACGGTTTTTATTTGGACTTTTAAGTTGTAAATTTTGAGTTATTAAAGTTTTAAAAAATGAAGGCATTTGAACCCTCCTCTATAATAAATGACATTGAATATTTAAGCGTACTTATTTTGAACAATTTAAAATTTAATAAATAATGTGTTTATATACTAAATTTAATTTTTTTAAATTTTACTTAATATAAAATTAAGCGGTCAATGAATTATTAAAAACAAATACATTAAAATAACTTATAACTTTTTGTGCTGAACTAAAATAAAAAACTTGTAAATTTATTTTTATGTATCTTGATGAAGTATCACAATATCTTTTCGTTGTCCGAAATCAATTCAATAAATTTTGAAATTAAACTCACAATCTTAAAATAAGTTTAAATACATACTTCAATTTTATTTTATTTGAAAGACATCACTGATTCCCAGACCAAATACACACTTTAGTTAAATATTTTTGTTTCCCATTTGCATACATTAATTTCTCATTCGGTGGCAAATGAAATGCAAATTCAACCATAGGTTGCAACTTTGAAGTGTACCCCGTGGAAAAAACGAAAATCAAACTTGAACCGGATCGGATTCCGATTCGGATTCGGATTCGGATTGGGATTAGGACTGGATCCGGCCCAGAGAAGGCATCGGGGAAAGGCATATTCTATCTTGAGTGCCGTGACACGTGTTCCATCTCCGGTTCCGCAAAGCTGCTATATAAAAGCACACCGTCTTGTTTTTCTCTATTGCATTTGCACCATTAGGGTTTTTCGCGCCGTCCAATACACAGAAAAAAAACAGCCATGGAGACTACCTTCATCATGATTAAGCCCGATGGTGTGCAAAGGGGCCTCGTAAGCTCTCTATCTCTCGCTCTCTATTTTTATCTCTAGTTGGCCTTTTCTATTAAATTGATTCGGGTTGGGGGTGTTTTAGCTTCTAATTGCTCCTTTTCTTGAATTTCTGATTGATTTATTGGTTCTGTTACAGATCGGTGACATCATTTCCAGATTCGAGAAGAAGGGTTTCTACCTGAAAGGTATATATTAAGATTTTTTTTTAATCATATTTGATTATGCTTGTTTTGTCTGTAGATGTCGTAGATTAAAAAAAAATCCAAGTCTTTGCTATTGATTGCAAAAAAAAAATCATGTCTAATTTAACTTCAAAAGTGAGATCAGTTCATAAAAAGTAATTAAGAAACGAAGGTCATAGGGTATCTATCATCATAGTTTTCAGTAGTTCTAATTTTACAAAAGGGAAATACACTTTTTTTGGAATTAAGAAGGAGAGATTATTAAGAGTTGTGCATTATCAGTGATTTGCTAAGGAAGAGTTACAGGTGGGTCCTTGCATCAATTTTTGTATCAGTAATTAGAGGGCTTGTATAGTGGTCCAGAGGTTTTTTTTGTCTGATTTAATTGTCAATGTGTACCCATCTAAGCCAATAAAGGCAGGTGAAATTGGGACCCTCAGTTCTAAGTTTGTAGGCCCAAATTGCATTAGGTGTCTCTTTACTCTTGAGTATACAATAAGTGATTTGTTTGCTGTGCATATTTGAACTGTAGTTTTGAAATTTTAAATAGATTAAAGTAAAATTGCCTCTATACACCTGTGCAATTAAAATATTTGAACTTCTATGGATTTGAAAAGATGCAAATGTAATTCTTCCTAAAAAATAACTGTACTGATAGAATTACCTGCCAATAATTTCAGCAATGAAGCTCATTACTGTGGAGAGGTCTTTCGCTGAGAAGCACTATGCTGACCTGTCAAGCAAGCCGTTCTTTGGTGGTCTGGTAGAGTACATCGTTTCAGGACCTGTTGTGGCCATGGTTTGGGAGGGCAAGGGTGTTGTTGCCACTGGCCGCCTCATGATTGGTGCTACCAAACCCTCGGAGTCTGTCCCTGGCTCTATCCGTGGTGACTATGCCGTTGAAGTTGGCAGGTAATATGTTATTATAGGATATTTGTCAAATGGTCCCCTTGATTTTCTGGAATTTTCGTGGACTATTTTTGGTTTTGTAAACTAACTCCTTAGAGCTGGTATGTGCCAGTTGTGAAAGCTGGTTTACTGTTGCATTTGTTGTTGCTTCATAGCAATATGGTTCTATTGCATTCTAAAATTGATACCTTTGGGCTGAACCCATTACTGCATCAATGTTCATTGATTGTGCAGTTCGCCACTTGGAATCCAAGAGCATGAAGTTGCTACTAATAATATTGCAATATGTTGTTTTTGACCTCTTAGAAAAAGGAATTCATTTCTTAATTTGTTTGGTATTATCTTTATCTTAGAACTCCATAGTTCTATTATCTAACGTGCTTAACTATTTGTACTTGTACAGGAATGTGATCCACGGCAGTGATTCAGTGGGGAGTGCCCAGAAGGAGATTGCTCTTTGGTTTCCTGAAGGACTTTCTGAATGGAGGAGCGAGATGCACCCTTGGATCTATGAGGCCTAAGATCTGATCCATTTATTTATGAAAATTTATATTTTTGAAGTATGGTGTTGAGTTGTCTTTTTGTTTTGTTTTTTTTTTTTTTGACATGCGCCATGCTATGTGTGATGTGCATGTGTTAGAATGCTGAATAACAGTTGGATCTTATTTTTGTTAGAATGCTATGTTTTCTAAAGTTTGTGTTAAAATGGTTGCTTTTGTTACAATTATTTTTTGGTTCTTTTAGGCTAAATTTGTAGAATTTGACGGATAGTTTCACCTTCATTTTACCCCTAGCTAGCAGATCGTGCCCTCAAATTTGGGACCGTTTCATTTAGTCATATTGTCTGGATACTGATAAAGGGAAAATGAGAAATTGCTGTATAAAATCAGTAATTTTTGTCACTGATTATCACCTCCAAATCCGATTGTAGAGAAAGTAGTTTTTTATTTTTACGTTGTCCTCTCTACCTTTTCAGCAGTCTTATCAGGGAATCCAAAGAAATGATGAGAATTCTTCGGGGAAAGTTATTTCGGGTTGCATGTTTGCTTCTGCAAATCTGTCGCATCAGAAGTCGTCTCCGCCGCGTAATGAATTTTGGAATGAGATTTTTTAATATGTTAATGAAAATTTAATTTGTCAAAATTAAAGTTATTTAATTAATGAAAAATTTTAGAATGTAGGTGTTTGATAAATGCATTGAAAATTTGTAAGAATGTTGGTTTGTTTTTCTTTTTATAGAAGATGTAATACTATAATTAAACTATATTAAGTGTGTTAATAATAATCACTGGTTATGATCAATATAATTGTATATATCAGATTTTGAAAAGTTTAAATGAGTGAATTGACTATACAATGCAAAGTGATATCAGAGTGAACTGATCACACACTGCAAAGTGATAAATGAGTGAATTGACCACACATTGAAAAGTGATATCAAAGTGAATTGACCACATACTGCAAAGTAATAAATGAGTGAATTGACTACACTGCAAAGTGATAAATAGGTGAAGTGACCACACAATTTCAGTGATATCATAATTTGACCATACACCTACATAGTGACAAAGGAGTGATCATGACCATTTTTATTTAAAAAAAATCTAAATTGTTTATATATAGAGCTATTGCAACAAATACTTCTTCACATCCTTTATAGCAAAATAATGGATCATCTTCTTCAATGGAAAATGAATAATGATGATGAGAATTATACAAATCTCATCATGCCACATATAGAGAGAAATATAATGAAACCAACATCATGCCATACTCCAATCCTAACTGGAATGATGTATGTCAATAAAGTCTTAGATGGTCATGAGTGTTGTTGTAAACGAGAATTTCATATGATGACTTTTATTTTCCGTGCATTTGTCAAGCTGTTGAGAGACAGAGAGTTGCTCTAGGATGGACAGATGTTGATTGAAGAACAAGTTGCAATGTTCTTATATACACTTGCTAAAAATGCAAGCAATTGCACTGTGCAAGAACGATTCTAACGGTCGGGTGATACAGTAAGCCATTACTTTCATATTGTAATTAAGGCTATTACTCGACTATCTGCATAAATCATAATACCCCTTGACTTCATACGCCCCAACTTATCCAATTGAGAACAATATTTAATTCTTTCTTTAAGGTAAATTTAATTTCAATCATTCTCAAATGAATGTCCTTTTAAATTAAGGTAAGCTTAATTATTCACTATTTTTTAATATACAAGATTATATTGGTGCTATTGATGATACACATGTTCCTATAACTATTGCTTACAAATATCAAGCACCATATCGTAATAGAAAACAAATATTGTCATAGAATGTTATGCTCGTTTGTGATTTCAACTATCGATTTACTTATGTAATGATCGGATGGGAAGGATCAGTTTCAAATGCAACTGTACTAAAGAGTGCATTCGACAACGAATCCACAATACCACGAGGCAAATACTTTTTGGTTGATGCTGGTTATGCCAATACACTGCAATTTATTGCTCCTTATAGGAGTGTGAGATATCACGTGCGAGAGCAAGGATGAACGACCGCAAAATTACAAAGAGCTCTTTAATCTCCGTCATACACAACTTAGAAACTATATTGAAAAACTTATTGGTATTTTAAAAATGCGGTTTCTCATTTTAAAAGTTGCAACATATCATGCAATTGATAAACAAGCGAACATAGTTCAAGCAGCATGTGTAATTGTATATGACAATGGCGATTCCGCTTGGACTGCAAACGCTAATTTGAAAATTGATCCAAATAATATTGTGGATGTACCAGATGGAGATGAAAAGTACGGCAAAGATGTTGAAAGACTTAACAATCAATGTCAAACAGGGAATGAAAAAAGAGATGAAATTGCTAGACTTATGTGGAATGATTATATTAGACGTCAGAATAGAAACTTAACTTAAAATTAGTTTAATTTATTAAAATTAAGTGTTGCTAGTTTAATTATGCTTGTTTTGTATTATTAAATTGTGCTTGTTTGATTAATTTTAGCCTTTGTATTATTAAATTGTTATTTAAAATAATTATTTGTTCATCATTGTATTCAAACCTGAATGTGTTTAATTATTATTCGAAATGTATTTAATAGTCATGAAATCAAACAGGACTCTGTTTCTCACTTCTGAATGCTATATAAAGCGAATTGTATTCATTGTACATAATATCTTTTCTCACCTCCAGCATTTGGGAAATAAAACGGAGCTCCGAGTAGAGTTTTTTTTTTAGCTTTGATTTGTTATAAAATAGGAAAGTTACCCACGTGGTTTTGAAAATAGAAATATACATTGGAACCTCTGAACACTTCGGACCTGTTCAGCTGCCACTATACCCGTGGGGAAAAAAAAATTCACTCAAAGTGAATTTTTTTTTTCCACACGCACAGCATTTTGGCCATTCAAATTGAACCCGAACCCAATTTGAATATCTTCTTCATATGCACATAAAAAAAATGGGACCGACTAACAATACCCGGGTTGCTATCCCCCATTCATCCCCCGGATAAGGTTGTTAATTATTCTTTAACGGTAATTAAGAGGGGACCACGATTTCCGCACTAAAAGACAACCAAAAACGCTTGATTAACGGGGACCACTAATTAAAAACGCGTTTTCAACTGGGGGGACCGCTAATTATCTGTTATTTAGCATTTAACTGCCGGTGGGGACCGATAACCAACTTGGAATATTCGGCAACAGAAAAGGAAAAGAAAAACATACTACTTTTTCATATTCATTACTATTAAAAGAAGTATTCATAGTTGCATTCTAAAGTATTCATATATAATGCATGAAGTATTCATATCTAAGATATCAAGTATTTAAAAAAAAACTGGACACATTACTTATCCATCTTTTACACGTTTTTAGAGGTGTTTTTTTTTCTCCGTTCACTCTAACCAATATTTTTGACAATCTGTGAGGAATTTTGCAAATCTAAAACCAGGAACGTCTTCTACGCAATTTTCTCTTTCAAATGAGATCCATGATGACATACTTTCGAGTTGTCCGTTGCACAAGTATTCATACCTCATCAGTATTTCACAAATAAAAAACTGGACACATCATTCACTCATTTTTACCGATTGAAATTTCATTACCACTCAATCATTTTTTACTTGATATCTTAGGTATGAATACTTGTTCGACAAGGTATGAATACTTGCTCGACGTGGTATGAATACTTGCACGACGAGATATAAATAATTTTACGAGGTATGAATACTTGCGTGACGAATAACTCAAAAGTACTTCATCATGGATCTCATTTGAAAGAGAAAATTGCATAGAAGACGTTTGTGATTTTAGATTCGCAAAATTCTTCATAGATTGTTAGAAATATTGGTTAGAATGAACGGAGAAAAAAAAAACCACCTCTAAAAACGTGTAAAAAATGTGTGAGTGATATGTCCAGTTTTTTTTAAAATGCTTGATATCTTAGATATGAATACTTAATGTATTATATATGAATACTTGATGCATTATATATGAATACTTGTGCGCGTCAGTTGTAAATTTTTCAAATATAAGCGGTCCCCCTAGTTAATTAGCAGTCCCCAATGTAATTAATGATTGATACACGTTTTCTTTTGTCTTTTTGTGCTTAAAGTTGTGGTCCCCTAGATAATTAATGATTGGGGGATGAATGGGAGATAGGAGATGGGGGAAAAAAATCTTTATCCAAAAAAAATAACACTTTAACTCTATTTTTACTAATGTGAATCGAACTTATGGAATGCAATATAAAAAATATATTCCACATTAACTCAAAATGTCGTTAATTTGGTCATCTAGATCAGAATGAGAACGATCAAATTTAATAATTGTACTTTGATATTCGAATTTTAGAATTCAAGCTACTTAATGTGTTAAAAAGAAAACACCAATGAAGGCACAATATGTGAAAATATCTGAAGCTTTCTATCAACACATCAATTTTTCCATATCATGTTTTGTCCTTCAGCTGTTCGATCTGATATCTAAACAATAATCTAATTTTTTTTTTCGGAGCTGAACTACTAACAAGTTTTTTTTATAAACTCAAGTGTGTATTACAAGCCACCAATCGGAAACATAACAACTCCAAGCTGTACTCTAATTCACATTCACAGAGCATATTTACTGTACACACATCATATTAAAACCCAATATTAACTAAGATTCTATAATGGTGCTCTTCTATGCTTAAGTGGTAACAGGAAAGAAAAAGGTACACAGAGGTATATGTTTATTATGATATACTTAACCATAGCACCGAATGGGGTCATTGCAGCCCTTGTCAGTGGACTGCTTAAAGCCAAAGCGGCCACCTTTTGCAAGGTACTGCTGGTGGTACTCTTCAGCACGATAGAATTTCTTTGCTGGAAGAATCTCGGTCACGATCTGGCGGTTGAGCGTCTTCTGGAACCTCTCCAGTGATTCCCTTGCGGCTCTCTCCTGCTCCTCTGTGTAGTAGTATATCCCTGACCTGTACTGCGTCCCAACGTCATTTCCCTGCACGTGAAGTTATTGAACCTTAATTCTCAACATATGAGATGGAAAAAGTTTCAAGTGGGGCCTATAAAATCACAATATCCCTAAAATTGAGACATATTACAAGTGCCCCTCGGGATAATTATTTTCAAAGTACAGAAAAATCATATTCAACCCCCTTTCTGTTTATTTTGTATAGAACAAAGTAGCACTATAACAGTAAGGGTGGTCTTTTGGACATCTGACATAAAATTGAGAGAAGCGCCAATGATGCTTCGATGATGTACAAGGGTTATCTGGTATTCTATTTTTTTAAGGGTATCTAGTACATCTTTTTTAAGAAGGCACTTCTATATTGAGGTTTTGTAAGTTTTGAATTCTCCCTTACCCCAAAAAATGTAAAATTATTTTGGTTTAATCTGAGGCTATTCAACAGACACCACATACTTTCCAAAACGTGGAAAAAAATATCAAGAACTAATAAAATAAACCTTTTCTGTCGTCTGACAGATGGGTACCATCATAAACAATATTAGGTAAATAAGGTTGGTTTCATATACAAAGTATCATCTGGTGTCATCTGAACCATAAAGAAATATTAGATGCAATTTTCAAACACGACGAGGTAGCCCAAAGGGAAAGGTATTGACTAGTTGACAGGAAATGTTGATCTGTTAGCTGTAACATAGCTCAGAAACAAAGTGTACCAGGATAATATAAACATTTTTCTGGGAATAACTAAGATTTTCAAAATATTATTAAATATATTATTAAATACAAATCGCTATCATATGTAGACCAAGCCCAAATTGAATTTGACAAATTAGATTATTACCTAGTCCACCTATCATTGTCACATCACCCTATTTCTATAATTCTATTGCTTCTGAACAAGTTTTCTCTACTTACCACAATTCTCTACCTCTTCAACTCACACTTAGATTAAAAAACTACATATAATTTTTGGTGTCTAACATATCCGCAACGAGGATTATCAACAGGGAACATAAGAAAACACTAAAATCCTGCAGGACTAATACAAAATATGCATTATGGAACCCTTTTGTCATGTCTAGACATGTTTATTCCTATGAAACTCTGAATACGTGTATAGAATACGAAATACATAAGAAATCAACTACTTTCTCATAAAATATAAACATTATCCTGGTCACAACAATAATTTTGTACATGGGCACTCTATATCCATATCAATAACAAACAGTTACAGCAGCAATGTACATTTGACTTCTCTAGTGTTTATATAATTGCACAACCTCCCAAAAAATAAAGAATGCATGAAGACCGCTCATTACATCCGAGATTTCTACTAGAGATTTCCAAACTTAAATGAAGGTTTCACAATAACAAGAAACCATTCTGACCTGGCGATTAGGCGTGGTGGGGTCATGCCGAGCCCAGAAAGCATCAAGCAAATCCTCATATTTGCATTCACTAGGGTTGTACTGAACACGGACAATTTCATTGTGGTTCGTCATGCCAGTGCAGACATCCTCGTATGTCGGTTCGTGCAAGTTGCCCTGACTGTAACCAACTTCGGTCTTGGTCACACCAGGAACCCTTTGGAATGCTAGCTCAACTCCCCAGAAACAACCTTCAAGACCAAATCTTAGATTTAGGCACATTGTCACTTGACTTCATAGCTATGTAAAAATTTACAATGAGGTAAGGTGTATAAATGTCTAAAACATCAGTTCAAATAGACAACACTGTACACACGCAAAAGGGAAACAAAATCAATTCCAGTTGAAGTTTTAGTTTAGCAACACCTTCTTTGGTGAAGTAGTGATGGATGCCTCAATTTTACGCCCCTTAATTTCAGCATATATAAATCATTAATCTTTGATGTCCAAAAGTTATTTGAAATAAAAAATTTCACTAACCAATCACAAACTACCCTATAATTTTGGTTAAAAGCCTTAGAAGCCCGTTCCATTAACATGAAACATAGAGTTAAGTTACACAAACTATTCTATAATAACAAAACTTGAAGTCACATTATGAGATGTTCGATCTCCATGAAGCAAAAAGTAGCACTACTGATACAGATACTTAACCATTACAACTTATCATATCCAGCCATCCAGGGGTTTCGAATTTTGACTGTCCAAAGTAAAAAATTTAAACTTATCATATTATATTTCGTCTATAATTCAACTTCACTACTCCACTTACGGCCTCAAATTGCAATTGCAGTAATAATAGCTGAATGACTGAAAATTATGAAAGTGGAATCAAGATCCATACCAGCCCCGAATTGTGCGAACTCATTTCCTGGAACCGGTACATCATCATCAGGTCCCTGCGCGATCGCAGAGGAGGCCTCGTCTGATATTCCGCTACGTGTTCCGAAGGAAAGGCCGAGCTTTCCAAGCCAGCTCATGGCAGCAAAGCGGGAACCGTACAAGGGGGTAGTAAGGGTTTTCTCGGATTTGGAAGGGAAAGGGAAGCAAGAGGCTGACTTTGATTTTGGTAGTAGACCTATGCGAGGGAAAGAGAGAGCACAGAGGAAGGTAGTAGGAGGTGAAGTTAAGATAGGCATTGTTTGTTTTATTAGAGAAAGAAAAAGAGAGCTAGAGTTAGCGTGTGCGAGGAGGGCTTTTCCTCTCGACGGTTGTGTCTGTTTGGTTGGTACTTCGTACGAGAGGATTAGATTGGAAAATAGGCAGGCTGTGGCGGTGAGTGAAGTTTTGGTTACCAGGGGGGTGATCGTACTACAGTCTCCAGTACTATTTGTTCCGAAATTTTTTTTCTTACCGCTCTCGAAAATCGGAATTAAATCAATACCACCCGTTTAATCAGATTTCAGATTCTGCCACGTACGCGCACTGGATCTGCGCACGGATCCCCAATCCGTGCGCGTAGTGGATATGCGGACCGATCCGCTCGCAAGGTGGCTATGCGCACCGATCCGTGCGCATAGTGGATGTGCGGACTGATCCTGACCCGTTCGCGCAGTGGCTATGCGTTCATGTTACCTTAGAGGTATATATGCAGAAAATCAGTGATCTTTTTATTCTTCACTCATTCTTCACAGAAGCGGCTGCATAGGTGCGTTTTTTACCTTAATTTATTTTTTTTTTCAAAAAAACATATTTTTTGTATTATTTTTTAATTTAGTGCATTATTTTGTAATATTTAGGTTCATTCAAACAATTATGATTGGAATTGCTTTATATTCTGGTGGTGAAGTATTACAAGGACCAAATGGCGCTTATTATAGCCACCAGATGCCGAAAATGTTCAATATCGGCTTAGGTTTGGATTTTAGAGGTATAAATAGGGAAGTGTACCAACAACTCGGTATTGACCACCGTAATTATGAACTGGTAATTACCGCAGGGATCAATATTGGCCAAGGCAACCAAACCTGGTTCCAACAGTTTCCGGTACAAGACGATAGCAGTTGGGGGTTATATGTCGAAATGACAATGAATATGAGCACTCCTTTCAAGTTCCTAGAGTTATATGTGGTAGCCAACCCCAGACAAAACCCTAGACAGAACTCCAGACAGAATACCAGACAATTGTTGCAGTTGACTCAGGGTTTGGGGCTCGAGCAATCCGTAGCGGGTCCAAGTCGGGCGCCATCCGTAGCGGGTCCTAGTAGGGTCCGATCTGACAGGGGTTGATCTCCAATTCCATCCTCGTCCTCTAGCCGAGTCCAATCTGAAAGGAACCGATCTGGAACCCCAGAACGGCTTTATTATGCTGATAATACGGACGACGATCCTGAAGAAAGGGAGGCAGAGGCTAATTGGGATGATAATGGGGACGGTGGGGTATCAGATCACAGTGATGAGGATACTGGTATTCCTGTTCTTGGCAGGCGGAAGTGGCCTTTATTGGGTCGTGGGAAAAGACATCCGTTTGAGCAATTTCATGACACATCAGGGTTTGAAGAGGCCGATAGCTCTTTTTTTGCGACATGTGAGGTATGTTTGTTAATTTATATTAAATTTTAATTTAATTATTAAATTGTTGTTATTAAATTGATGTTGTTCAATTTTTGTTGTTTCTTTTGTAATTAAAAGGGAGAAAGACATGAATTGTCTGAGGGGATGACATATGACAGCAAGGATAAGATGAAAGATGCAATTAACCACTGGCATATCAAACTAAATAGGGAGATGAAAAATACACACAGCGATACCACCAGGCTGAGGTACAAGTGTGTTGACGCCCGGTGCAGGTGGGCGTTGGTTGCGAGGGCTACAGGCTTTGGTAATACTTGGGCCATCACGAAGAATGTGGCTAAGCACACATGCCACGCATCGGCTTCCAGGTTAGATCATGCACAGTTGACGTCCGCTATGGTCGCCAACTGTATAAAATTGTCATTGGAAAAAAATGTTGATATGTCTATCCGGGCAGTCGCTGACTTATGCGTTGAAAGGTATGAGGGTGTCGTTCCAAAGTACAACAACTTATGACGTGGCAGAGAGTTAGCAATTACTCGGGCCTTTGGTAGTTGGGAGGGGTCTTACGGGCTGATTGTCCCTTTGCTAGAGGCAATAAAAAGAACAAACCCGGGAACTTAATATAAGATTGTTTCAAAGCCAACCAAAAAGCAAGGGTATCGTTTTTTCATGAGAGTAGCATGGGCATGGGGACCATGTATTGCTGCAGTCGATCACCTCAGACCCGTCATCAGTATCGATGCTTGTTTCTTGTCTGGCAGATACAAGGGTAAGCTGTTAATTGTAACCGGATATGATGCAGAGAACCAGTTAATCCCGTTAGCATTTGGATTGGTAGAGATCGAGGATTTTGAGAATTGGGGATGGTTCATGAAGTGGGTGCGGGAGTTTGTAATTGGTCAAGGCAGATTCATGTGTGTGGTATCGACCGACACAAGGGCATAAAAAAGGTGTTTATTCAGGATGATTTGGGTTGGTGTGAGGAGAATGGGGAGTGTGCCCACCGCTACTGCTCTCAACATGTGTTTGAGAACTTTGGAAAACACACTAAGGATAAGGTTGCTTCCACTTTTTTCGAGGTTATGGTTAAAAAGAAGAAGAGAAGAAGATTGCAAGAAGGACTTGAGGCAATCGGGAGGCGAAATCCTGATTGGTTGGCTTATTTGGATACATGTGGCAAATATAATGAAAATGATGAGGAAGAATCGCCTAAGCCATGGAAGGTGTATCAAGCTATGGATGATGGATCTCGTTGGGAAATAATGACTAGCAACGGCTCCGAATCACTCAACAATGTCTTCGCCACTTCTCGAAGGTTTGTATTTTGTAATCCTTCTATATTTTTATTATCGTTTTCTTCATTTAATTGTAATTTTTAATTCTCGTAGGTTACCAGTTGCCGCAATCATTGAGGAGACGTTCTACAAGTGTGTCAGTTGGTTTGTTCAGAGAAGAGAGAAGGTTGTGCAATTGCAAGCAACATGTCAGCTTTTTTCCACTCGCGTACATAAGAAGCTGGATAAGCACATCGACAAGGTTGGAAAAATGTCAGCGCTTGCATTCGGCCATCATGGAGAATTTATGGTGACCTCACATGGCGAAAAGATTAATTTTGACATGGAGAATGGCAGCTGGGTGCACACGTCTAGCGACTGCAGGTACAAGGTAGTTCTGAGGAACGACCATGAGGTGGAATGTATGTGTCAGAAGCCTCAGATGGTCGGAATACCATGTGTTCATCAGGTTGGGTCCTAGCAGTTCTTCGACATCCTTTGTGAAGTCCCCGTACTCCACACCCGTCACAGCCCGTCCAGTAATAGGCAGTCCCCAGAGACAACTGACATCCTGGAGAGACACCGTAATCTCTCCAACGGGCAGGTGGAATGTGTGTGTCTCCGGCCGCCACCTCTCGACCAACGCAGATAGAAGAGCGACATCTGCAATAATGGGGGTCAGCTGTGAGACATGCCACAACCCCAAACTCTTCAACGCGGGAGCGTATCGCTCGTCGTAGACTATACTCATCTGATTGTTCCGCGTCCCCGTCAAGGTATGAGTCTGCATTCAATTTCAAAACAAACAAACATATAACTTACATATTTTTAACTAAATAAAAATTAAAATTATTTGCATTTCTCAAAACGTAAACTTACATATGCATTTCTGATCTTGTGCTCCTCAAATTTATACCAGCAAAGAGGGCTGATGCTCTCTTTCGTCATATTTGAAAATATCGTACGGGCCAGTGATAAATCCAACTGTAAGTCAGCTTGCGTACGATTTTCATTGCTACCGCTGGTTGACGCCATACTGATATCAAATTAATTAATTTTGTCAATTTTAGTCTCTATCGATAATATATCATCATTCTTGGATGGATTGGTAAAAAGTCATACAATACGATAATTCAGAAAAATAAATTTCTGATTTGGTCCATTTCTACTCAATTTTTGTCTAAATACAACAATGTAAAAATAGACCAAATAAATTGGTCTTACACAAATTTTTTGGATTTTTGAGTAAAAATAGACCAAATAAATTGGTCTTACAACAATCTAAATACATTTCACAATTCTAAATTGGTCTTACACAAATTTTTTGGCACCAAACTAAAGTAAAACTAAACTACTTAATAAAAAATAGACCAAATAAACTAAACTACTATTTTGGTCTAATTTATACAAATATTTACATAACTACACAATATTTTAATCTAATTTACAATATACTACTATTTTGGTACCTAACTAAACTAAACTACTTAATAAAAAATTAAATAACAAAATTTAACTTAAAATTTTTTTTTTTTACCTTTTACTGGAGGGCTGCGCGCTTGGGGTGCTGCTGCTGGGGCTGGGAGTGTTGGGGTAGGGCAAAACATTGCGCCGCGGGGGTATATCCTTTTTTAACACGTACGCATATCCACTGCGCGAACGGGTCCGTGCGCCGACGCACTATGCGCACGGATCGGTGCGCATATCCACCGTGCGAGCGGATCCGTCCGCAAACCCACTACGCGCACAGGTTGGGGATCCGTGCGCAGATCCAGTGCGCGTACGTGGCGGAATCTGAAATCTGAATAAACGGGTGGTATTGATTTAATTCGGATTTTTGAGGGTGGTAAGAAAAAAAATTTCGGCTATTTGTTTTGCTTTGGTCAGTGATTTTTCCAACTCCAAAAACCCGAAATTTTTATTAATAAAAAATAAAAAAATAAAAATATCACGAAACGGGATGGTTTTGACGGAAATTCGATAAGTAGGTAAAACAAGTTATTTTATCCCGTCTCACTAATCCATCTCAATCTGCCAAGTAGAAAAATTAAAAACCAGAGACGGTGTAGACGGTCCCGTTCGACAGCAAAAAAAAAAAATTAAAAACCTGAGACGATAAATTCGATCTCGTCCGACAGCAAACAAAAAAAACAAAGAAAAACCCGAGACGGTGTAGATTGTCCCGTCCCAGGAGCGGAAAAAAAAATCACAGACGGGTTATTCCGTCCCGTCCCATACCCAGCGAAAAAAAATGACCAGACGGTCTATATAAAGTCCTCTGCCTAATTCCGAGACATGCTTGAAGTTGTAAAGTATCTACATCTCAAACAGAAGCATCTCTCAAACAGGTAAATTTTTAATAACTATTATAGGGTAATTAATTAATTAATATTAATAGTTGATTATTGTAATAATAAATTATATGTAATTCATTAATTATTGTGTAGGCTAATTCATAAAAACAATTAATCATGCTAATGTTGAGAATTCATTTCGGTGGTGAAATACGACATGGTCGTAAAGGAGTAGAGTATAGTATTAGCCCTCAATTCTTATTGAGTGTGACTGGTTGGTATGATGCGAAATGTGAAATTTATCGCCAACTTGGATATTTCGAGAGCAAGTAAATACACAGGTTAATGTTGGTACAACAAATTGACGTTATTATGAGAAATAGAAATCGTGTGTGATCAGAATTGGAGAGGTATTTATAACAAAAGTATGCTTGCCCGAACGCAGTATTGTTATGTCGATTTATACATTGAGTTGGTTCCAATTATCGGTGAAATGCAGCCGCATTTATTCATTGATAGTATGGTACCAGAGACACAACCAGAACCTGACAGACCCAATATAGTGTTAACTATGCGGGTCTCAGTCTCTTCCAACCCTATCAAACACAACAAACACCGAGGCAAGACCTTTATCTGCATCATTATCTTGATGTGAACGAGTTGTCACCGCCTGTTCAGACATAATACAATAATCAGTTTAGTCTATGGGTTGATCCGCCGGAGATAGGAGATCCTTATCCTGATGTTGATGACGTGCCGCAAAGTGATGACGAAGATGACGCTGACTCATGTGAGAATGATGCAGACTGGGATAATGAAGCTTATTCAGAAGGGGATGTCATGCCTGATACCCCGACACAACCGCACCAGACACCATGTGTTCAGGCTCGACGTTTTCTCATATCCGACCATGGTGTAAGTCACCCTGTGGCAAGCTTCAATGACACCTCAGCATTCTAACCCGCAGATGTGAGCTTCTTCGGTAGGGCCCAACAGGAGCGAAGGGTTTTCTTGTTCTGTCGGTGAGGCGCAGGAGCGAAGGGTCAAGAAACAGAATAGAGAGAAAGGATCACAGGGATATTTTTGCTGGGTTTGGGACGGGATGGACTAACCCGTCCGTGATTTTTTTTTCCGCTCCTTGGACGGAACTAACTACACCGTCTTGAGTTTTTTTTTGGGTGGTCGGACGGGAACGAATTTACCGTCGTTATTTTTTTTTTCTGTTTAGTTAATTTGATTATCGATAGAGAGAGAGTTGATTAGTGGGACGTGTTAAAATGTCCCGTCCCGTGGGACTGGATAAACTATCCCATTTTAACTAGATTTCAAATTTCTGACAAAATGATCCCGTTTGGTAATATTTATTTTCGATTAATAAAAAATTCGGCTCCAAAAACTCCTTCTGTTGTCCACACAAACTTAGAACTTGTTATTTTCTTTTGGAATTAAAGTCAAAGGTTTAAATAGTGTTTATCGCGTCATAGCGGAACGGTTAAAAAAACGACGCTATTGCCATATTGCGTCGCTATAGCGCACTAGAGCGCCAATAGCGCCATATTTTTTTGTGTTCCGAAAATGCTATAGCGGCGCTATTTAGATACCTGATTAAAGTTGATAACATCAGTCATTCCTTAACTGATTCAATTGGTAAAAAATATCATTTTTTTTTTTACAACTTTGACAACTTTCGTTATATTTCTTATTAATGTCAACAAAATTATAAAAACAACAAGTTATGGACATATTTTTTTCTTATAAATTAGATTCGTATCAGTTTTATGCAATTGTTTTAATATTTCATAACATGTCGTTAAGTATGACGGTTACATATTTTATATTATTCGATGAACGGTAAAATTTACATAAAATTTTAGTATTTTTTTATATATAATGGGTATAAAATATAAATTATATTTTAGTTGTTGGATTTTAAAATTATAAATTATTTTTAACAATTATCGCCATTATGAAAGCTAACCTATTGTCCATAAAGCCCATCCATTTATAAATAGGGCTTCTGATTCTTTCTTCTGATATAAAGGTACAAGCATAGTGACAACTTAATTGTTCGAGAAATGTTCGGTGAGGTCAAAAATTCGTGATTCGGGAATAATTCGGATATAATTCGGGAATGATTCGGAATAATCCGGATCAGAGATCTCAGTCCTACAAGGAAGCGAAAAAAAAAACCAAAAAAAAATGTCCTGGGAAAAATTCGGAAAAAATTCGCGAATAATTCGTAAAATTCAAGAAAAGTTCGTAAAATTCGCGAATTATTCGGGTATAATTCGGTCAAAGTTCGGTCAACCGAATAATTCGGCGTTTGATTCGGCATCACCCAAAAAACGAATTATTCAGATATAATTCGCGAATCTTATACAAGTACTTTTCGAAAGAAACACAAACACAAACACATTGAAGTGCAGTGTAGATAAGGAATTAAGGATGCGACAAATAAATGAATAATTATATAACACCAACCCCTGGCTTGAACTGTACCCCAAGCTTCAGTTGCGTTATGTATCCTCTTATCTCACCCTGACCCTGACCACGTTTTTTTGCCTTATTTCTCCCATCTTCGCTCATGCTTCTCTCATGCTTCTCTCACCTCTCATCTCGCTCTGCGACTGCGTGCTATGTGCTTCTGATTAGCCGTCACATGCAAATTCTCTTTTCATTGTGTTATATGTTTTACACACAGTTTCAAATTAGAGCCTCATGCTGTATAAACAATAAGATTCAATTACTAGGAATTTGGTCAAATGTTATTATCAAGTTTCTCCATCTTTTCTGATGTGCAAATATACTCGGAACCAACACCGGGACAATGAAAAATAAAAGTGGGAACCTTAACTCACAATTGATGAAAATAACATATACATTTAGGTCCATAATTTTTAAGCTAATTACAGACATTTATTCCTATTAAAAAAAAGAGACGCTACAACTTTATCATGCAAACCCAAAAACTAGCGATTAAAACCCACCAAAACACAAGGATTGAAGATGCTTAATAATTTGTCTCGGCCAATCCAATAGTTTTTTAAGCTAACAGAATCCAATAGTTATATATATAATACTTTGTAAGCACCATCAAAAGCAGAATGATAATAGCCCAACAATATGGAATGAAATCTGCAAAAGCACCAACCTGTTTTTCCACATCCAACCGTTGATGTTCGTCGAGATTGCGCATCAAAAAATTTGAATGGTTGGATGAGGAAAAACAGGATTAGAAAAGCAACAGATTCACTTCCCAACAATATGACATGTCAAAACATCTCTCTATCAAATGTAAGAAATCCAAATGTCAAATACTATATTATCGAAGTTTACGCCAAAAATTGCAGCCAATCAGCCTGTACTTCAACAATAGTTGTGCGTTTGATACCACAAAATGAAACCACTCCCGTATAGCAATGCATGTGATTGAAACACAATCACCATGTAACACAATAAAATCATAAGTAAATTCCACTAGTAAAGAGTCACAAGCAGCACCAAGGAACAAGCTCATTGTCTTATCAAAAACATACAGACTAACATTGCTAGGCATCACATCCAAGTTGCAGTAAATAAAAACATCAAATTAAATAACTGATCATGACTGGATGGGCTTAATCTTGAAGTGCAAAGAAATCAGAGAGAAAACGAAGCACTTGAGGTCCTGCACAACATACAACCAGATGTTAAGCGAAGGGTACTTGCCACAGTGTTCACCAATGAAAAGATAGGAACCTCAAACTGGCTGAATCTATAAACTTCTGTATACAAAAAGCTCATTCTTTTTCTAAAATTACAAAGAAAACCTCAATAGCATGCTACAAACCAACCCATCAAGCTGCTATGTGAGGTGGCAATCTGGCTCAGGAACCAACAAAAAAAATACTTGATTCATGAACTATTAACCAAAACCATTTACCAAACTTACCGAATCACAGAGTAATACAAAGCTTCCGTAAACAAATATTAGAATCAGGTAAATAATTAAATTAGTTATATACAGATAAAGGAACAATTACTATCACTTAGCTATTTGAACTCATTAAAACAAACAACATCTCACTCAGCTTGTACAGTGACCATTGCAAACTCACCTAAAACTGGGAACCGCATAAAAGATACTAACATAGTATGATTTAGACAGAAGAAAGAAAGAAACCTGGACGAGGAAGTAAAAGACGCAAAGGCCCTCAGGGTCCTTGGAGGTCTGGACATCAACAAGGGACCCGATTTTCGAGGTGGTGAAGGAGATGTGCTCGTTCCCCATCACTATTTCCAGCTCCTGCCGACCGACTCTGTCAGGCTCTGGCCAGTTGTTGTCATCTTCCTTCAATATCTATATTTTTTTTGAGAAAAAAAATATCTCATTTGTTAGTTTGCTCTAGGTTGTTTATTTTTTCTTTCTTTTTTTTTCGTTTCACTGCATCAAGTGTTACTTCAGCCGGTGAACTAATGGCAAACTCAACCAGATTTAAGATTTGAAACCCTCAGCTTGGGATTGAGCCGGAATTTTGCAACCACGTCACCTCATTTTAGCAAATATTATCAGGCAGTATACTGGTATTCTATTGACATATGTTGAAGCATAATCAACAATTTTTAAGTATCGATTAAATTGATTTGGTCTTATTATCTTCAATTTTGCAGCTGAGAAAAGCCAAACTAAAAACAAAAAATTTCAAATTGCGATTAACCAGCATGAAACTGAATGTGTTAATTCTTACACCGGAAAAGGACATCATAATTAAACAAAAAATAACGAAACAAGCCTTTTGAGCTTCTGAACATATCATTTTCAGTTTTAGAAGAAATTATACTTGTACAAAAAAAAATTCCTGAAGTGTTAAAAGGATCAAACTTCAAAGATAGTATGTCTGGAAATTCATGAACACTAACAATTACATTTAAGGTAAAACACTTGCTTATAAGTCTGTTGTACTACTGTTTAACCAAAGTCTTATTGGTTCTTAATTGCAGCTTTTAGGGCAGAAACGAAAAATTTGGGCTAGTCTAGGAGAAATCAAACCCTAAAGGCTCAACTGTCAGCTTAAGCATCATTTATGGACAAATAAAATAAAATGTCTAATGGAATTAATAGGGCTTAGTTGGTCAGACTTGACAAATCAATTATACATTCCGAAAATAAAATGTAAAAGCCCCAAATAAAAAACCCTAGAAAGACAAGCAGGATTCAGGAAGGAGGTGGGATAAAATATTAGGGTTTCAACCTCGCTCTCAGTAATGATGCGGCGGCACTCGCGAAGAACGGAGGGGGAAACGAAAACCTCCTTGCGAATCATGGTGTCGTTCTTGTAGTTGGAGTTGTTAGCGTAGCGCAGCTTCCCGTCGGGGCGAAACTCGAATTCCAAGAACTCGTGCCCGAACTTCCCCTTGTGACCCACATAGTACCTCAGATAGAACTCCTCGCTTTCATTGCTACTCCCTGCCATAGCTCGCCTCTTTCTCCCTTCCGATTCCTGCCTCTTTTATTTTCTTCTCTCTCTCCTAAGTCCTTCCCTTTCTCGGTCAGGGTCGGAGGGTTTTGAGGCGATTGCGAACAAACCTCATATACAAACCAGGGGTAAATATTTTAACAGAGCAGTTTATCTTCATGCAGCGCACCAACCATATCCAGCTCTGTTTCGATTCTATAGTCTGTGCACTGCATGAAGATAAAACCAATCTGTTAAAATTCTTACCCAAAAACAGGCCGACATTGATAAGATATATACAGGCCGAGTGACTTGCCATGATAAATATAGTGTTCGGCCCGTATAAAAGATCTCTTTTCAAGCCTGGGCCGATATATTGTCACGTTAATTATCTCAAAATACAAACAAAAAAATACAAACAAAGTATGCAGAAGAATTGACGATACTTGCAATTAGAGTGAAAAAACGTGCCGTGCCGCCGTGCCGTGACGTGACTAACATGCCGTGTGAATTTGATCTCGTACCGTGTCATGCTGTGACCAAGCTAATTTTTTACGTGTCGTGCCGTGCCATGACCAAAATGTTAAGAGGTGGTCACGGTACGCGAATGGTCACGCCACGTGAGTCACGCTGTACCGTGACCGTACGTGACTCGCGTGACCATTTAATCATAATTTAGGTTAGTTTATTCAAGATTCACCATTAAACCAATATCTAATGGTCCTAATTACACGTGACTCGCGTGGCTACATGCCGTGCTAAATCTTTCACGTATTGTGCTGTGTCAAAGTTTCAAAGATAGACACGGCACGGGACACGCGAGTCACGGCACGTAACTGACACGTGTGCCGTGCCATTTTTCCCACTCTACTTGCAATACAGATAGATTAATTAACTTGCATATACAAAATAATTTACTATTTAAATAATGATATTCATTGTTATTCATAATTATTAACAAACTGATAGGTTGGAGGAAACTAATGAGGTAAATCAATTAGTAGAGAACTCTTTTAATTTGCTACGCTATGTCAGCAATAATTTATTGTTATAATTAGAATTTTTATTACTAAAATTTGATTAAGTTTTGCAAAATAAATATAATCTGTTTTTATTCTCTCCAGAATTATATATCCATGTTTATTTTTTTTATTTTTTATTTTGGTTGTGAATATTGAAGTATAAATATTTTTCTCTTATTTATATTGTTAACTGATATAATATTGAAAATTTTATCCATTTTCTATTTCACTTGATTTAATTTAAAAATAAATAAATTTTGGTTTCAATTTATTGTTACTCCTTAATGCATACTCCAAATAATCAAAAGACAATTGAAAAAAAAAAACAATATTATCTCTTAAGAACAACTGAAAAAAAAAAAAATTATCTAATAATTTCTCACTATTTTTTAGATTTTACCTTTCTCAAATGTAGCATCCTAACATTTAAGGATGAAATACCAATGTCGATCTAATTAATAATAGCATAACATGCTATTAAATGCTCTTTTAAATATAACACCTCATGATTTTAATTTATTGATATTCAATTAATTAATTTTTCTATTCCATTAATGACATCCAATATTATTAATTAATTCCAAATAATTTCTCCATAATTATTTTCTCATGTTTCTCCTTGTGATAAAATTTGTAACATTTAGTACATGATATAAATTTAATCTAGATCATCATTGTCATCTTCATCTTCATGATAGTTATTTTAGTTTACTATTAGGTGTCATGTAAGTTTCATGTCATATTGGCAGCAGAATTTAAATAAAAAAAATTCAACAAAGGGAGGTGCTATATTGAGAGCACTATTTTGATTATTGAGAACTAAGAGAATTTTTTTTCTTTATACCAATTTGTTCTAAGATTATCTTTTTCTTATCTTTGCACAATCAATAATGAATAATATAATATACCTAATCAATAAAGAAAGATACAAGAGAAATATTGTAATGACATCTCAAAAGGAGTGAGGTTTTTTAGGAGAATATTTAGAAGTTTTAAGCACATCTATTTACTGTAATTTGGTAGGTGCTACCAAAGTTAAAAAAAAAAAAAAGACATCTCAAAAGGAATCTTCAAAAATAGATCTTTTCTTTTTCTTTTTTTTCTCTTACTCATCCTTAATTAATAATGTATATAAGCTATTTGACTTATTTGCTCATCTTATCTATGAATACTCAGCGATCTTAGAGCATCCACATCCCTGGTACTATTAGAGTTTCAATCTAATGTGGCAGTTTTTAATACAGTTTCAGAAATGTGGGAGAGTTTCTTATTTAGAAACTATGCAGTAAAGTTTCTTATTAAGAAACTGTTTATAAACTCTATGCTGATCAAATGATTGGCTCAAATTATTTCTTCTTTTTAATTTGTTGCTGACGTGGCTTAATAGAAACTTTAAAATTAATTTCAGAAATGTGAGAGTTAGAAACTTTAGAGATCTTAATTTCTAAAAAGTGGTTAATAGTTATTTAGAAACTCATTTGAGTTGATGAAATGTAGATGCTCTTATATGCTTGTGCTTTTGTCAATAGAGTTGTCGAAGAATGAAAAAAAAATAACAAGAATAAGAAAATTAAGGACAACTTGAATATTCCTAAATTTGGTTTTGAAAAACTTGATGATTTGGATGTATATAACATTGGATTTATGAGCTTTCAGTTTCTCTCTAAAAAAATATATATCTCTTATATAACAATTACTCTTACTTAAATATAACATATTGAAAATTTGAATTTTTTTAGTGATGATTAGCATCACGATATAGGACAAAATTTCAATATAATTCTAAAAGAGCTTGAATATAAACATACAAACACAAACAAAAAAAACTGAATATATTGTTAAAGTTTGCATTGTAAACTATTTTTTTTAAATTCATTTCCTTTTTATGTGCATCAGTTGTTTTCTTTTGAGTTGCAATAATTATTTTCTTTTGGGGTGTTCTTTTTTCTCATTGTAATTCATTGTATTCTTTTGTGTTGTGTGGATTTATTCAATAAGATATGATATGAAAAAGTTTATTTATTGAAGGTTAATATGGGAATAAAGAGAAAAAAAAAAAATTCTCTTAGCTCTCAATAATCAAAATAGTGCTCTCAAAATAGCATCATCCCTCAACAAATCATAGGTGGTATCTAAAAATATACACCATGACCAACTAAATGACACAAATATATGTCATTTGTTAATTTGTTAATTTGTTAATTTGTTGATTCAAAATAGATTGTTAATTATGATTAACTCTTAAATTATATTTGCATGCATACAATCATACTTATCTAACAGATTAAATAACACTGAAAGTTCAAGTTTTCATATTCTCAAAATTGCAATAATGAGGGATAAATGGCAATTTCAAAATTTAATAAAAGATTTGTTGAATGTATCTAATGAAAATGATAAGGAGTGTGCATATATGATAGGATCTATATCCATTTGATGGACAAAAATGGGAAAATGATATTAAAAATGTTTATGCTAATTTGGCATCCTTGCTTTCATTATCAAAGTCAAATCTTCACCATACAAATAGAGGTACATTTTTCATTAGCAAAGATCTCAATACAAATAAAGCATGCACTGCCTCTTACCTAACCATTAAGCAAAGTGATTACAACAAAAACAGCAAGCAGAAGGCCATAGAAACCAATTCTGATGCCCGTACCGCTATTATAAAATGGTCTGCCATAAGGCTGGTACGAGCTGTACGGCGTTGTTTGTGAGGGTGTCGTTGTTGTTGTTGACCCCTCAGGTGTGGATGGTGTAAATGAGGTGCCAGGAGTGGTTGGTGTAAATGAACTGCCAGGAGTGGTGGAGGCAGAGGCAGAGGCAGTGACAGCCAGCTTCATGCCTTCAGAGCAGTGCCCTGTGGTACCACAGATGAAGTACCGGGTGCCTGGAGCGGTCAAAGTGATTCTGGTATTTTGGTTCCCAAATGACTGTATGGCATTTGATGCTGAGCAGGCACTGTAGTCTGACTCACTCACCTCACTAACTGTGTGCAATCCGCCGTATTGGAACACTGCAGAAATCAGACATGATACAATCATAGAAGAAACAAAAAAATTATGTGAGCTTATCTTTGCTTTACCTACATAATAAAAGCATGAGTCTGAAACTTTTTTCTTTTTCCAGTCTGGCTTTACTGATGCATATTCTTGTATTTCCAAAGGATACTCTTTTTCTTGTTAATTAATTTACAAGTGACATGTTAAAATAATATCCCTCACTCTCTCTCTCTCTCTCTCTCACTCACTCGAACACAACACAAACAGTCACACTCACACTACAAGCTCATAATTCATAAATATGTCAAAAATATTTTAAAGAAAGATGTCACAGTATATTATATGAAAATGTGAGCAGTATCTTATATGGAAATGTCAAGACTCAGGACAGATTGAGAATTACCAAGTGTGTCGCCGACATTGAATGTACTGGAAGAAGCCCAGGAGCTGTAATCGACACCCGTAGCCCACCCCCCGGACCCACCGACCATATATTCCTTCGCCTCAGCTGCAGCCACCAAGAGAAACACAAACAAAGCTGTGGCAAAACCCATGACTGATTTCCTTCACAGAAATTTAGATGTTGATTTTATCTCATTATATAGTACTGACTTAGTAAGCTAGACTTAGGATATTGCCATTAAACAAAGTTACTCTGTTCTCCAGTGACTATGTTCTCCATTTATCTTTAGTAACTAAAACTATGTTTCTCCAGTACAACTAAATGGAGGGAACAGTGCTCAACCTATACGTAGGCATGGTTGGGTTATCTAATTTAGCACTAATAATAAAGTAGCATCTGATATTGTTTGGTGCACCAAATATGATCGTGCAAGATAAAATATTTGGGTTTGTTGTTCAGAAATAATTTATGATAATTTATGATAATTGCGCAGAGTAAAATTCCTGGTTGTTAAGTTAGGCTATCCAAAAGCAAAGTTGTAGCCAAAAAAAACAAGAAGGGGTGAGAGTGATAGGGATTTTTTTTTTTTTTAGAAATTAAAAATCCAAATATTCGATAAAGGAATTGATTGTTTTTTCTTCTAAAAATAGATGCAATCACACTTATTATAAAGTTCCACCAGCAGCAGGTTTCTGGAACCACATCATTCGTGCGGTTCCAATGTTTTCAGACATTAAACTCTATCTTAGTATCTTGAGTTCTTAGTATCATTCGTGCGGTTCCATCTATTTTTCTAAGAAAAAAACAGTCAATCTCTTTCCTGAAATTTGATTTTTTTTTTATTTCTAAAAAAAAAATCAGTGATAGGTGTGCCAAAAGCTTTCTAAAAATGCTAAATTTCTGAACTTTCTTGGACCTATAGACACATACAACTACATAACAAAATAGTATATTTGACGTTCATTCAGTAAGTAATTAATCTAACAACTCTCTTGAAGGGGAAAAAAAAAAACCAGAAACTGAGGTAAGCTAGTCTTATCCAATGTTTTATCTCGGCGTCTTTCTAGCTCTTCTTCTACACTCAAAACAGTCAGAACATGGCTTCTCATAAGCATATGCATTTTTCTTGTTTTTGGAGTATCCTCGAAGCCTATGAGGTGCAACTTTCAAGTCTTCAATGAGTATTTCACGCAGTTTTTCATTTTCCGCCCTCAATTCTTCAATAACTTGTTGGTGCTTGAGGAGCTGGTGTTGTTTAAAAAGAATCAACGCTTCAGTTTAACATGTAAATAAGGAAAACAACTAAATCGTACCTATGCTGGCATAAACAAAGGATAAATTTGAGATAAGACTAAGAAATAACTCACCATCTGAAGCATGTTGTTTTCTGATCGCAAATTTCCAGTCTGAAAATGATTATGGGAGATTAAATTCAGTTAATAAGAAAAAGAACAGAAAGAGACAAGAAGACGAGAGCACAACATAAATATGCCCAAAATATGATCCAGATAAAATTAAATTTCTTTAACTGAAGACAGCAGAGGCGGATGTAGTATACTTGAATGGGGGTCAATTGACCCCCATTTTTTTTTGAATTTTTTTGTATTATGTATAATTTTCTATGTAATTTATAGTAAAATGTCATATATCGTGCAAATTGACCTCCATTCTTAACATGAAAATTTTATATGATGACCCCCATTATGTGTCTGACCCCCATAGATCGGAAGTCTGGCTCCGTCCCTGGAAGACAGTACATTTCTTTTCCCATTTTTATGTTATTATCTCTTCCCAACCACTTGACTTGATTGAACAAAATGAACATACATGCCATACCAAGAAAAATCCAGAATTTTAGTGATGCGTATTATATAAATCAGGTTGACTTACCTACTTTTTTTTTATTGCATAATTGAAGGTAAATTGGGGATAAACTAAGTCCCTATTTAGGATATCTGATGACCACATTGGAGCTTGCAGGATTCTCAATTAAATTCAGGGCAAAATGCACAATTGAGGCTAATTGGGCTAAATTAAGATAAAGAGGAGCCAAGTTAGAGAACCATTGCCATATTGGTCCAGTGCATTATCAGTCAAAAATTCCCTTATATCATGCACAATACACGCACCATTTCACTGGGTCCTGCAGAACGCTCAGGTTGAATAAGGGGGTTTTGCAAAAAGCCGGTAATGACCTTCTCTGTGCGACTTCCTGTCAATTCTGAAATTACCCCTGTTCTTTTTTCATATGACATTCCTGTAGATTCTTTAACAACAGAGGTAGTTGATTTGATGGCATTCGTACTGGGTGGTGTGCCTTGTCCTTGTGCAGCACCTTGTATAGTGCTTTGAGTGGAGGATAAACCGGGACCGTCCTTCATTTTTGTCATGATCTTAGCAACCAGCTCCTAAAAATTGATAATTGACATAATTTAATTAAGGAACAATAGTACATAAATGCAAACTAATGTTAATAATGAGTAAAAAAAATAATGTGATGCAGTACTTCAAAGGAAGATTGGATTCCGCGAACTACTCCTGGTTTCAAAGAAAGCCCTATAGAGGAGAAAAGAGAAAAAAAAAATAATGATAAACAATGGAAAAGAAACACATACACATGGAACAATACTGTCAGAATCTGAAAATCAATTCTGGTTAAAAGTTGCAATTTACTTCAGTACCATACCAATTACCCTGATGTTTGACACAAAATCCCTACTAAAAGTCACAATCAAGCCTTAAGTATGAGCTTTCAAATAGACCCAATTTACTACAAAAAATCTACGGATTTTGTAAAATAGTAAGCATTCCAATAGAACAAAATGGAATGGGCAGACATAGAATACCAGTATTAGCAAAGCTGAAAATGCTGGTTTATGACAGTATCAAAATCTTCCTTAATCATGGGACAAATCAAAGACCGCAACCGTGAATTATACCTACTCCAAAACCATGACCGATACCAACCCCACAACCAACTCCGGCTTGGACATTCATCAATCCCAATTTCTTCATCTAAAAATTGAAAATAACAGTGTTAATAAGGTCAGGTTAAAAGGACATCAAGAAGAGAACAATTTGCATACTGGTTTCATACCAGGTCATGCTCAATATAAGTAATAGCCTATATTTCACATCTCGAATTCCAAAAATGGTCTTTTTTTATTGCAATTCCAAAGTCACAGGAAAAATGAAGGACAAATGACAGTTAAACTGTAGATTACCTGATGACTTGTTCACATTAGGTTAAACTGCAGATTACCTGACACAAATTCAAATGAGGCTTAATTTACTCAAATTGAATACTTGAAAGGACCTGTACACTACCATACTGGTCTGATACACTTACAGTAAAAAAAAAAATGTAATCTACTTACAGAGGCATTGACATGTCTTCCAACACCAGAAAAAATATCAGTTGCACCTCTCGTTGCCACCATCACTTGTTGAAGTGCTGGTATTGCCCCTAATCAAAATAAACAAAGAAAAATAGTTAGCCCGCAATAATTAATATGATTCAAAATATACTACTAATAGAAAATAAGGCAAACATTGAACTCAGCACCATAAAATTGAAAATACAAGGGTCATCACATCATATGCAGATGAAAACTTTGTTAAAATACCTCAAATGATAAGTACTCACAAAAGGCTTCCTTTATCCAAATTAGGATAAAAACATAAACACTAACAGTTAATTATAAATAATTTGTTTTACCAAAGTTAATTGAACGCAATAGCATGCTGAACAGAACAGCAATGAAAATGAGCAATGAGATCAACTTGTTGTATAATAAAAAAATTGACCAAGTAGTAGAAGTAATCTCATAATGGGTTTTAGAATTTGTAACCAAATGTGAAACACATAATCAGGCAGTTATAAATGAAACCAAGAAAACTTAAACAGTAGACTAAAACAGCAATGAATACAGAATAGACATTGGTTTGCATTACCAAAGTAAATGGGATTCCCAATCCCGATGCCGACACCGCAGCCTACACCAACGCCAGTGAAGATCTGACCGACCTTCAAGCTAAACGGGTTTTCAAATTGAAACCCCTGCTTCGGCTTAAGGCTCCATGGTGTTGGTGGCGTCCCCATTAGAGAGGCAAGAGAGCAGGAAAAGACACAGTCGATGTGAACTGTGTAAAATGTAGTGTACAGAAGCCTATTATAAAAGGCCCATATAAACAATTTGCTTGTTTCCGTGGACCGTGCGAAGTTCAAAGGGCCAACAGATCTCTATCGTCTGATTCGGATCGAACAGTTAGCATTAGCATATGTACACCCAGCTGCCGAAACCTCGATTTTAAATACCACGTAGCTCTTTAATAGTCGTGCCAAAAAAGATCAGACGGTCCAGATCTAAAATCAAAATTTGAGTTACCTTAGCTAATATGATTCGGGTAAGAGTAAGACTCGCCCCATCATTTTACATCGACAGTAGATGTAGAGAAACCGAACTTTTAGCACTCCCCGATTTTTTGGAAATTCGCATCCTCTGAGATATCTCAAACTTTGCATGACTTTATGGAAAATCTCAACCATTCAAATAAGTTCTACACGAATCTCGAAGCACAAATAATACTGGCCCCCACGCTATCCCCAAATAGGCACCGGACACGTCGGTCACGCAAAAGTTGAGATATGTCAGAGGATAGCACTCATTTTTCGGTCCTTCCCCCATCTCTCCTTTTTCTCCTTTTTCTCCAGTCGGACCCATTCTTCCTCTCTTCGCCGCCTCTCCGTTTTGGGAAGCACGACGAGAAGCGGCGATGGAAGACGAAGAAGAGGTGCGGCTCGAGGTAGATGCGGTCCAGGCGGTGTACGGAGACGACTGTTGCGTCATCGATGAGTTCCCTCCACATCTCACCGTGCACATCGTGCCTCGAACTGCTGAGGATTCCTCTCAACAGGTTCTCAATTCCACTATGTTTTGTGCTTCTTTTGTTCCTTCCAGACTAAAGAATATGGCATTTTTAATTGGGTTGTTTGAATGACTCTTAAGCCTAAAAGAATAGGTAATTAAATTATTTAGTGCTGTATCTAGTGGGATCGGCTGAAGGAAGAATGGAAAACATAACATGTTGGTTTCTTTGTTGTTTATTTGGTTTTGTGGATTAGTGATAGAAATACAGGACCTGTTCGATGATGTTCAAGTGTGCTGAAACCTTGCTACTGCCCAGCTAATGGGTCAGTTAGCCGGGTTCAGTAGCTAGTTTGGGATGCCGGGTGTGTGTAGCTGAGACAAATAGGGCAACAGGGGTTTTGGACCAATAGGGATTTATGCAAAGAAGGTAGTTTTTAGAGTAATCAGTTGTAAGAAATTTATATTAATAGATGGACAGCTAAACAGGCTTTCTCTCAAAAAAAGAAAAGAAAAGAAAGACTCCTGTTTTTTTTTGGTTGCCATTTTCTAACAGCTGCTCATTTCCATTTTATCCTTTTCCAGTTCGTGGAAACCATTATCGGGATAAGAACATCAGCACAGGTGCACGCTGATACCTATAGAAATATGTTCTTACTTATAAAATTGTGAGCTTTCCTTTGTATAAAGTTTAATGATTTGGTCTTATATTTTGCTTATAGTATCCAAAGGAACCTGCTCAGGTGTACGTAATTGAAACGAAAGGCCTTGATGTATGTCGACAGAAATATTTAATTACTCGCATGCGTCAGAAAGCTCTTGAGCTTGATGGGTGCTTGATGATAGTAGCCTTGTGTGAGGTAAACTGTTAAACCAAGGGTCTGGATTCGTATGTCACCATATTGAGTGGTAGAGTTTGATAACGTTCAACCTGGGACTGTTGTGGTTAACTAACTTAAATATAAGCCAAACTCGTGCATAAGGTTAGAGTTTAAATTCAGTTTTCAATTAACCAACACCTGCAAGCTGCAATTCTATTTTGGCACAAACCTTCAAATTTACCCAATTTTCTCTTTAAATTCCTCCTCAGTGGTTCAAGAAAGTAATGACCATGTCAGGAACAATTATAAAACAAAATTAATGATGCTCTTTGTCAAGTTTATGTTTATTTGCATCTGTTGGTTATTTTAACTGTGTGAACTAATGAATAGGAAGCAGTTGAGATACTCTCAGGCATGAATCACCCAGAAGGTGATTGCCCCTTGTGCCTCTATCCTCTCTTCCCTGAAAATGCCAATTTAACCCTCCATCCTTTCATGAAGCTCATGTCATGTTACCACTGCTTTCACAGGTCTGACTCCCATTGACAAATTATTTCTCTGTACTATGCAATGATCCTATATTTTAATGTTACCATAGAGCTATGTGAATACCAGATTAAGGTAAATATTGATATCTCCAGAAACGCCTGCTTTGACATCAATTAGAAACAAGAGAATAGTTAAATGCAAATTTCAACCAGTAACCCACTTGAACTAGATCAGTACTGGGTCATGCTAGTAGGACACTAACCAAAATTTAGATGGGGTGTTGTTGGAAAATTAAGCCTAAAATAATAAAATAAAATTAAGCCAAGAGAAATGAAGCAGTGATTTGTGGTGCTCCTCGCCCCTCTGACTCATGAGAAGCTTTGACAGTTAATTAATGTACCTGCACCTCTTGTGTGCTAGAAGATCGAAGCATACTATAGTTAGATCAGTTGTACAATCTTCAAATATGTATGTGCCCCATATGTTGCAGTGGACTTGCGGCGATCTCACCTTAAGATCCTAATCCCCCTTCCTCCTCACTCGGGGTGCATCCCACTTGAGGAGAGAATTGCACTTTCAATTGCAACAATGGCTGGAAAAAATCATGATCGAAGTAATAAATATTTGATATTGAGTATATAATGTGTAAATTGTCATATTTATCTGTTGGACCAAATAAATAACGCATATTTGCATATAATATTCTCAGAACGCAATACCTGGAGACAACGGTAGAAGATATGCGGATGTGCTGACATTAAAAGTAGAATCCATGTGATTAAGTCGCTAACATAACCAAAAAAGAAATGGAAAATTGTTGGTACTAATAAGAGTTGAAAAATAAAATCATAAAGCACATCCGCATATTGAATTAAGTGGAGGGGTCACTTGACAGTGCAATTATTTTGCATATTTATTACCCTTTTACTGAATTGTTACATTATGCTGGTCGCTGGACCTATAAAAGGTTTTTTAAATGTTTAGCTACTATGATGTTTTATATTATAATAAATTTCTAACAGGTATCCGCCTGCATTCATATCGATAATTATGATTTTACAAATTTATGATCCTTTTACTGAATCGTTACATTAGATTGGGATATAAGATTATTTTTCAAACTGCGGTTAGTCACCAATTTATCCTTTTGCAGTGAGTGTATAATCAGGTGGTGGAAATGGATTCATGAACAGAAGAATGAAAATGAGACCCATGGGACGAATTCTGTTGGAGCAAGAAGCCAGAGAGGTATTTTTATGTGCAGCATCTGTCGGGGTCTGGGTACCTGTTTGGTCTTTTGTACCGATTTTAGGATAAAGCTTTAATTTGGGTATTAAAATTTGCAAGTACAAGCTGATTTACTTCTTCAATCATTTCTGGTATTGGTATTGGACTATCGGTAAATGTTGGTTAAAATTTCAGATCAACCCAATATAAAAAGTGTTCTTTTGTTGAGAGCGTGTATTCTGCAGTTCCATTTTAAATCTTTTGCGACCCTTTAAACCTTGGTCAGCTAAAAATATTATGTATGTATTTGTTTAATAATTTATTTACTTGCAGTAAACAGAAAAACTTTTTCTTGTCCAGCTCAGGTGGACAACCAACAGTAAATCAACATGAAGAAAATAAGGGAAACTGCCCAGTTTGTAGGAAGGAATTTGACAAAAAGGATATTGAGCATGTGCTTCATTACATGGGCTCAAACCCTACCATACAGGTATGAATGGTTGGTGGTATTGGTCGGACTCATGTTCATTTAGCAACAATTTAAAATGTAGTTCATATTGACCCACAATGGTCCTGCTGCTTGTATCCTAGTCTAGATACACTATTGTGCATTTCTCTTTCTTATTTGTTACTGCATGATTAATGCTTCATTAAACCTTGACCTAATTATAGCCGATATTAAAGACACAAACAAGACAAATAATAAATAACACTCATTATTGCTTTCCAGTTGGGTGAAGAAACAGACCAAATTGAAGAAGCGGAAAAAGAGCTTCTTCAGTCAAAATCTGAAGATGACCGAAGAAAACAATTCGATGATTTACTAAAACTCCAACAAGAGAAAAACGGTATAATCGAGCCCAAAAAAGACTTAGTCGTACAGCCTGGTATGTACATCTCTCTTCCCACGCCCCAACCTTCTACAGATGCAGCTGCAGCTGCAGCTGAAGAAGAACAAGAAATTGGTGCAGTCGACAGCATGGCAGATGGCACGCAGCAAACCAATGAGGTTGCTGCACCTGACAACGAGCAAAATAATGCAAATGTCAGAAGGAAGCATAGAATGCGTGGTTCGAGAAAACAACAGCACCACCCGAGAAAGCAGTGGGTGCAAAAGGAAGTTGGCAACAGTAGTACTTCTGAGCAATAGCATGTATTGTATACTGACATTTTGGTTAATATATTATAGTGGAATAACATATTAAGGTACATTTTTCATTGTTGTACCTTTTTATAATTTGATTTGTTTATTTTGTTATATTCTCCTGCATGAAAGCTGATTATCCTTTTTCTCCAGAATAAAATTTTACATCTATCAGGTGTGTGCAGTGTGCTTTCCTCAATGTCTCTTATTTTATTATAACAACCTTCAAGCCTAATTTTTTTTTACCCATCATTATAATTCAGTGCCCAACTGAAATCGACTTTTGCCATTGTCTATTTCGTTTTTTTGTTTTTGTTTTTGGGGTCTTAAGAGAGACACCTGGAGCTTTTCATGGGATGAACTCCAGCATTTCAAGTTCTATAAGCCTTAATATTCCAATATTTTACACTTTAACGAGATCAGTGGATTTTGATTGTTGGTTGCACCATTCAAAAGTTGTCTTCTTTTTCCCTTTTTCACCTTTTGATGTCATTTAAAAGTTGGTATCCTAATTACAAGTGATGTTATTTATTATGTTATCTACAAAGATGCTAGCAGGATCCGTTTTTATGTGAAGCTCTTCTCTACCAGCAAACCACACTCACAAAATTTTACTTGGTTTTTCTTTAAATTTTGTATTGGATCTGATAAAATAAAACCACAAAGATCACATGGAAAGCAAACACCTTATCAACCGCAGATGGAGCTTTCTCTAAAAAGCAAAGATAGCGACCGTTGCTTACACCTCCATTTTCAAAATAGAGAACATCTGTAATCATTTCGACCTACCGTTTTTCACATTACGACAGCATAATTGGAAACAAACAAGAAATTGAATGCGATCGATGTTAATATGTGTTCACGTGGAAATAAACGAGATGTTATAATAAAGGCATTTGCTTCGGTGCACACAAGGACCTATTTGTAAAATGAGTCCTATTTTCATTTTCAAAGTTCAAACAGTCGATCCGACCGTTCAACATTATCTCCATTTTAAAATATACTTGGAGGTCAAATTTTACATTTTTTTGAATTTTTTACTATTTATTAAGTATTTTACAAAAACTAGTCAAATTCAGACCATTGAATTTGTAAAATACTTAATAAATAGTAAAAAAATTCAAAAAAATGTAAAATTTGACCTCCAAGTACATTTTAATATGGAAATAATGTTGAACGGTCGGATCGACTGTTTGAACTTTGAAAATAAAAATAGGACTCATTTTACAAATAGGTCCTTGTGTGCACCGAAGAATCCCTCTATAATAAATTGATTGCATAGTAATTATTTTATACCTACAGCCGACCTGTCTTGATTGATATTTGATGGGCTATATCTGTACAGATTTATCTTTCCCAACCTCACTGTTCCTCAATTATCTAAGGGCATGTTCGGCTGTCAGGCGGGAACGGACATGAGCTTGGGTTCGGGTTCAATTTGAATGGCCAAAACACTACGCGCGTGGGAAAAAAAAATTCACTCTGATTAAATTTTTTTAAGGCTTATATAATTTCAAGCTTTGGTCTAGTAGTATCTGGTAAAGAAAATACTCTCAGTGTGATTTCATAATTTTTTGTGAATATTAAATAGTTGGATGATTTTACTCCAACCATCTTCTGAAAATGAACATCATTTGTAACTAATTTATTAGTTTGAAAGTAAGATACAAAAAAAAAAAAAATAGGGAGAACAATATGTGTAGTCTTCAAAAAATTTAAAATTATGTATTTTTTTTCCTCTAAAATTCATAATATCATATTTAGAAGTGTAAATTAACAACGTATTACAATAGTTAGGTGGCTTGACTTTTTATTTAAAAAAAAAAAAAACATTCTTTGTCCCTGACTTATTAATATGGAAGTAAGATTCATTAAAAAAAATAACTATTTACATTTTTAATTTAATACTTAAATTAATTAGGGAGAACCCTAGACTACTACTACTAATTAAGTAATTATTATTCATAGATATATTCTGGAAGAGAGGGATCCAACTAGAGTGGAAAAAACGTGCTATGCCATGCTGTGACTAACACGCTGTGATTTTGATCTCGTGTCATGCAGTGATCAAGTTAATTTTTCACATGCAATACCGTGCTGTGACCATATTGTTCTCCCTGTTAGGTTATTATTGATAGATATATTCTGAAAGAGAGGGACCCAACATCAAAATGGTCCAAAAAAGGACCACGAAACATCAAAGCCAATTCAAGAATTAAAAGTCCCAATCATTTTAAGAGGGGAGAGAAGAGGAACAATGAGAGCAATACACTACACATGTCTGTGGTCTCAACTCTCAACTCTCAATGTAGTTTGGAGAGGAGCAAAAAAGACAAAAACCCATATTTATGTTATGTAACACACAACCTTACTTAACAACCACCTTTCTCTTTCTTTCTCTCTCAAATATACAAATTAGCCCTTGTTTGCTTTTTAGCCTAAACAGACCTTCATCTGAACATTTTGTCTAAGTATTTATTTTTATTTTACAAATGAGGAGGGCTCAAATGCCCCATTGTTTCATACCCCAATTGTATCCCAACATCTTTATCTTCAATTTCAAAGTTCAAACAGACAATCCGAACCGCTCAACATGATATCCACATTAAAATATGATTGGAGACCAAATTTTATATTTTTTCAAATTTTTTTACTATTTTTTATGATAGGTACAAAATCATTGTTCTTAGATGGTCCACAATTTCCTGAAAAATAGTGATTTTGTACCTATTTTAAAAAATAGTAATAAAATTTCAAAAAATATAAATTTTGGTCTCCAATCATATTATAACGTGGATATCATGTTGAATGGTTCGGATCGTCTGTTTGAACCTTGAAATTGAAGATAAAGATTTTGAGGTATGATTGGGTTGGGGCATTTGAGCCCTCCTCTTACAAAATATTGTAATTTTCAATGAGAAAACACAATTCCGGTATATAGTCACTGTTTCTGCATTGTTCCAACATAGTCAAAATAAACAAAAGTAATATGAGCACAAATCTATATTCAAATTTTAAGTTTTAGCTTCGAAAATGGTGGCAACAGAGACGGAATAAAATAAATATTTTTGACAACGTGAGTTTTGAAAACGCCTTTTAAATATGAAATCTTACAAAATTTGAAAGCGTTTTTTTAAATATGAAATCTTTCTAACTTTGAAAGCGCTTTGTATTGTGTAGTTTATTTCAATAACTTATATTTCCTTGAATAAAAAATAATAATTAATATTCCGAGACTAAGGCCGTTGGGCTAACTTAGCAAATTATTTTTGAAGGATGGCTGTTTGGTAATTTTGCCACTCTTTGATATACAGTTCTATGATCCTGTAGAACAGGAACAGAGAGCTATTGACAGTCACTTCTTTGGCATCATTCAAGATTTTCTATCGTAGAAGGTCCTAGAGAATGAAATCATGAATCCTATCTCTTTATAGGTACTCAACTACTCATAGGCAACTATATGAATTTTTTTTTATAAACCATAATTACAAAAAACAATTTTACTAAACTAAGATGATTAGTTTTGTTTTTACAAAATCCATAAGAACCGAAATGACATTTCGGTCCGCTAATTTTTTTTTTGGGACCAAAATGGTTTCATAATTTTTCAGCGAGGCAGCCACAAAAAGTCCCGGTGATTTTTTTTTTTTTCATCAACAACAGGGTATTTATAGGCAAACCCTAAAAAAAAAAAAGGGCTGGACCGAAATGGTATCTCGATCCGTGGGTATTACACCAATGACTACACCTGTTTTGCTGAAAATTTGTGAAATCAGTACGGACCGAAATGACATTTCGATTCTTGTAGTTTTTGTAAAAACAAAAAGTAATCACGTTGGTTTTCTAAAATTATTATTTTTAATTATGATTTATAAAAAAAATTCCAACTGTATCATCCTTTCATGCTTCTTTTCTTTGTGTGGTTTCTGTATATCACCGAACCACCTTGGCTTATATTCCTTTTTGACGGTTACTTTTCGGTATAGTATTTATTTTAAATAAAATTAATCATTGCATTGCTTTGAGTTTTGACCGACTTGGTCAAACGGAGCGGATTCGGAGCGGATAATGCCGATATCAAATCCGTATCCGTTTTTCAATGAGCGGATACAGATACAGATACGGATAGTAAACGGATATCAAAATTCAAAACTAAATCCGTCTTAAACGGATACGGATACGGAGCGGATAATCCACGGATACGAATACGGAGCGGATAATCCACGATAATTGTCGGATAATTGAGTCATATGAACTTTAAGTACAAATACTAAATTAAAAAAATTAAAAACAAAAGTAAATTAAAAAAAAAGGTAAAGAAATGGAGAAGATATAGGAATGGAGAGAAGTTAGGGAATATTAACCGCTGAAAGTCAAGTTACAGCGAAGCGGAGAAGTTGAAATTTCGGATCCAGATAGTGCGGATATCCGCTCTGTTTATACTTTCAAAAAATTATCCGTATTCGTATCCGCATCAAATTTCCCTATGCAAAAATTATCCGTATCCGTATCCGTATCCGTGATATCCGTATCCGTTTAAATCCAGATACGGATAATAAGCGGATTTGGAGCGGATATCCGTCAAGTAATGCATTAATTTTGTAGGTTAATACTAATTGGTAGGTTATCCGTTTTAGCTATCCCCTAATTTGTAGGTTAATACTAATTGTTCCAGCAAATCTTGTCAAGTAATGCATTAATTTTGACAAGTCAGTGTACATACGTGTGTCTGATGCACTCACAAGTCACAACACCTCATCATATAATTAGCCACAGATGAAAAGTATCACTACCCCTAATTCCATTTTTAACAAATAGCTTTCAACACACCCCTTCCTGAACCACAACCAATCATTTAATTATTATAGAATCAGAACCATACAAATGTACAAAACACAAAAAAGGAAATTACTCATTTACATCTGGAAATGACACCAAATCAGCAATATATCTCTCAGTTCCGCAGTTGCATTTTTCTTTTTCTCTTTTGGAACAGAATCTGCTATTATTTACTGATATGAATTTCCTACTAGATAATAGCAGAGAAAGGATGGTGCTGGGCATGAACTTTCCAATTTACAAGGATACATGTACTCATTTACCCGGATATATAAAGCAGCTATTCCATAATCCATACCACATCATCAAGTTGACTTATACAGGCTACAATACACTGCTTACTGCTACATTATCCATCATTCCTTACTACCTAAACACTTGTTGCACAACATGCCTCAGATATGGAGACAACATGCATCATATAGCAGCAAAACATGATCTGGATATAATTCATCAGATAAGCTTATCAATATAGATTCTTTGATTAACTTGCATATTTTAACAACTCAGCTATTAGCATAAGATCAGAACCATCTAAACTTGACATCAAAGAATCTAACATAAGACATACCTATACAAAACTATAATGCAAATATACTGCTTGTTCTTTCATAGAACTTTAATTGCACCAGTTGTGCTATGAGAAGAAATTGTGGAGAGACTGAGTGAAATGCTGAGCTCTAAATTAGTGCTTTCAACTGTAGGATTGTCAAATTGGCGTGAGACTCTAACAGGTGGGGCCAGGGATAGCGGTGGTCCTTTGTTCGCACTGGAGATGTCCTGCTAATATTTTGACAAAATTGAATCTCATCATTTTCAATGTTATTGTATGCATGACAGCAGGTAACTAATGGTCAAGATTTTATAACTATTTGTTTAAGTTTCTTACAATTTATGTATTTAATTGCCTGATGAGATAAAAAAATCAGGCTCAAGTAATAAATTGAAGATTGATTGCAGAATTCAAGGTTATATAGGATTAAATGCAGTATTAGTTGTTCAATAAGGCAGGATTGATACACTATTTGGGAAATGCAATATAACAACCAGGTACCAGCCAGTCACAATGCCAATAGAATTGTTATCTACTGATCAAAATTGTATATAGCAATTACCTTTGCAAAACCGCTATATAGTGATGGGCCGTTTCCAAAATTTGGGATTAGTATACCTCCAGATGCCACCTACAGAAATTTAAATGAGTGAGATAAGTGATGTTATTGTCATTCATACAGAAAAAATAAATTAATAAAGCAAGGAGATTTGAGGGTCAGATCTAATTTGTAACTATGGCATGAAATTTGAGTCACTCAATTCGAATTGCACAAATCAAAAGACGCCCCTATAAGCCACTATCTGGCAAATTCAAATTGGTGGTTCACATTGCATGCCATGTTTGTGCCATAGTTGCCTGTAGCAGCAGATCCAGGCCCTAATTATCATATACAATGAAATACCATATTATTGCAGGGACTGATGGGGAAGTTCTCTTCTCGGATCATTTCACTGGGCTTCTTTGCAAATCCAGTTGATGCCTCAGGAACTGCCACCTAAAACATCAGAATAAAAAGATAGTAAAGCATTTAGTTTACACAGGAATAAGAAGAAAAATAAAAAGGATTTGCTGATCTGGGACAATGCAGGAACGAAATGAAATCTAAATTCTAAAGTGTCAGATCCCAAAAGTATAAAATTAAAAACAAAACAAGATATATCCAACATATCTCAAAGTATCGTGCATGATCCTGTAGATGTCAAATTTATTTCTTATTTGATTAAAGATTCCAAACAAGCCCTTAATTATTCTAAAGATATGACAATAAAATATGACAATATCAGAATGAAAAAAAAAATTATCAACCTTTCCGGTTAGTTGAACATCAAAAAGGCTGGATCGGCGCTTCTTCTTGGAGGGGTTGCTCTGCCTGAGAAAATATTTCTGCGCATGACTGGCGACCTGAGTAGGCGTCCGTGTGGTCACAAAATTTCTAGAGATTCCTCTCCAGTCGCCTTTACCCAACCTCTCCAATCCAGCCAGGAACATTCTGTGCTCTTCCTCTGTCCATGGAACCCCTTAATAAACAAATCAATTTGTTAGAAATAAAACACAAATAATTAAGTATACAAGATATTTACTGTCTTGCAACAGATGCCTGCCAAATGCCAATATGATTTAAAAAAAATTGTATTAATTGTTCCAATACTTAAAAATTAGATGTACCAAAACTTAAATCTGAAACTAACAGATACCTAATCTCTACCAGTAATTAAATAATGTGTTAAGTCTTAAGAGAACAATATATAGGTAGATTATATAAACACTCAATACCTAATCTCCCCAAATTTAACGCCCTTGATATCAATTTGTTCAATTTTTCACCAAAGTAAAATACGGAAACCATAGGTTTTTGTTAATTAATTAACCAAAGAAAGATTTTGACGAATAAAAAAGCAAAAGTAAATAGATTTACTGGAGATGATCTACCTCTCTTCCTCTCCTGTCCAGCAGAGCGCCGCTTCTTCCTTGAAGACTTGAGAAGACCTCCATCTGAGTGATAACCGCTGTTCTCGCTACCACCCTTCTCTCCAGTTGATCCAACAGCACAAGACACGAGATTTCCCATACTGGCGCACTTTCTCATAACCTCCTCCTCCTCCTCCTGCTCCTCCTCCTCCTCCTCTCTTTCTTCAACTTCCTCAATTTCCCTGAAAATTTGCACACCAAACAACTTCAACCCCTTCTCCATTGATAGAGGAAGCTCCTTCCTATTATTTTTCGATTATTTCGTTTTTTGTTTGGTGGAAATGTTGAATAGATAGAAAGTGGGTCGAGAGGATGTTGCGTTTTTTTGTCTGGCTTTCGATTTGGTTTCTTCTTTATAAGGTTTTCTACAAGGACAAAGAGCCACTGATTTTGCTAATAATAACGAGTTTGCCCTTGTGAGTACGGACAAGTCGGCTCACCGGAAGGTGAGAGTAAGATTTTTTTTTTTTTGTTTCTTTGTCAGATAACAATTTTATTTCCTTTTCCAAGTTATAGTTATTTTAATTTAAATAAACTTTTGCTAAACAGTGTAGGTGTAGCAACTAAAAACATTGTAATAATATCTTGGTATAAAAGGAATGTTATATAGAGACTTACCTCTTATAGACTAAACTAAAAGAGTAGTTTTAATGTACATTCCATTTTTATGTATATCTATTTAATATTTTGAAAATATTATTTAAATTAGAAAACTAAATTATAAATTTTTACTTCATTTTTTAGATAACATGTATATCTATCGTACTGAAGAGCATCAAGGGCGCTGCTGAAGGTTGGCTGCCGGTCGAGCTCAACGCTATACCCTTGAGGATGTGGGACCCAGCAGACACTCAACTGGTCATATACCAGGAGCCTGCTCAGGAGCCAAATAGGGATGCTGGTTCGCCAGCCACTGCCGGATGATCATTACTTCTTTAGTTTACATTAGCCCTCTCTCCAGTGGCTTAGTTATAGGGCTCTTATTTTCCATTACTGTGTTTTGGTGGTTGACTAAGCGACGTGCTTTTGTGTTTTGTTTGGTGTTTAGATTCTTTTGGTATTAACTAGTTGTTTAGCAAGAAGTCTATCTGTTTAGTTTTGTAAATTAACTTCTGGTTTCAATTGAAACGGGCAAGTTATGTCTTTTATCAAAAAAAAAAAAATCTATCGTACTGAAATTTTATTATGGATAGTAAAAAATTTAGTACAAAATTTTGGTTACATTTGTACAACCCTTTGAATTATTATAACTCGACATTATATAATACAAAAAATATCCAATAATTATTTCAAAATTTAATTTATTTTTGAGTTGTAACATGTCTTTTTTGGTCCTATCTATAACATTCAATAACAAATCAAATGATCTTAATCTCAACATTTGTATCATTACACATATTTTAAAAACATAATTATATGCATTTCTCCATCTCCATGAGTGAGGCTATGGTACTTCGGCTAGTGTACTACGGCTCAATATAGTACTTTTTTAAAATCCTAACGGTCGATCCGAACTGTTCAATGGTGATATCCATATGAATATGTACTTGCCAACTAAATTTTATAATTTTTCGAATTTGTTTACTATTTTTTTAGATAGGTAGAATTTTGATGGTCCAGAATTTGTATAAAACACTGAAAATTCTACCTATCTAAAAAAAATAGTAAAAAAATTCGAAAAATTATAAAATTTAGTTTGCAAGTACATATTCATATGGATATCACATTGAACGGTTCGGATTGACCGTTAGGATTTTAAAAAGTACCATATTGAGCCGTAGTACACTAGCCATAGTACACTAGCCGAAGTACCATAGCCTCACTCTTTCTCCATAAATATTATCATGTAGAATTGTAGATGCTAAGGTAAATTTTATTCTGACTTTTTCATCGGTGATAAAAAAAATTATGGATCAAAATAATATTTAATATTTTAAAAACTAAAAATAATAGTGATACTTTAATGACTATTTATTTAAAGAGGAGGGTTCCAATGCCTCGTGTCTTTCATACCTCATTATTCCTCATATTTTATATCTTCATTTTCAAAGTCTAAATTGTCAATCCGAACCGTTCAACATGATATCCATACTAAAATATGGTTGGAGATGAAATTTTATAATTTTTGAAATTTTTTTACTATTTTTTAAGATGGGTAGAAAATCACTGTTTTTTGAATGGTCCAAAAACAGTAATTTTGTACCTATCTTAAAAAATAGTAAAAAAATTTCAAAAATTATAAAATTTCATCCCCAGACATATTTTAGTATGCATATCATGTTGAGCAGTTCAGATCCACATTTTGGACTTTAAAAAAAATATATAAATTATGAGGTACGATGAGGTATGAAAAAAATGAGATATTGGAACCCTCTTATTTAAATTACTAATCTGTCCCTTGACAAACAAGTAATTATCAGTAAGGGAAAAAAATAGAGAATCCCATCCAAAATCTCACAGTTATTTTTTTCCATAAATTATCCACTTGGATTAACGGCTCTATATTTTGTTCCTGGCCAACAAATCGGGTGCATGGATCTGACTGCATTAATTTCTCGCCACGATAATGGCCAAAATAACGAAACTGCCATCAGTTCGTACGAGTAGAACGCAATGACATATCAACCGTCCTATTTTACCTTATCTTAGGAGAATCTTTATATAAAAGAAATCTAATAAGAAGATTATTAGAGGTGTCAATGTCATCCGAAATTTTTATTAATACCCTCCAAAAATAAAATAGCAAATTTACCCTTGCATTGAATTTTTTTTAAAATAACTTAACCGTTTCCACGTTGGAGCGGTTTGCATTTTTTTTTTTTTTTTACAGATGTTTAGCTGACTGTCCCCACAGTGGAGTGGTTTGCTATAAAAATATATTTTTTTTAGATATGTTTAGCGTGTATAGAATTTGTCAATTTTTATTAGAGATGTTTAGTGGGGCATTTGTCAAGTTTACGTCTTCAATTGGTGCCTGGCGGCTGTTCAAGTATTTGCATAATCACCATTGGATCTCTGCTGGATCCAATAAGGTGTGCCAATTGAATATTGCGCGGATCCAGGTAATATATAGTTTTGTTAGATTGATCCAAGTTAACCGTTTTATTTTCCTCTTTTTAGAATTTGGGTTTATGTGTTAGTCGTTGAATTAGAAATTGTGGGAAATAATTTTTTAATTGAAGTATCATTTGATTTAGGATTATTTTTGGTGAAGCAATTTGTTCGAATATTTCTTTTGGATTTGTTTTGTGTGTTGTTCATTTAGAGGTGGTATTTGATGTTTCGGGCTATATTAGCGTAGCTACACTGTTTCGCTATCTTTGCTTGTAATATGTGGCCTGAAAGATATTAAGTTGTTTAGGAAAAATAATATCTTGTGGAAACTGTCTATATGTAGGGTAATATTTTATCTAATATTTACAGTACTGTATAATCTCATCTCAAGTGAGTGCTCTTCTGATGTTGTTAATTAGCTGAGTAATAACATTTTATCTAATATTTACAGTAGTTTTGTAGTCATACTCTTTATAAAAAGTATATATGATGCTCCAGCATGGTATTCGGCTTATTATGTCTTCATGTGTCCATTATTTATGAGACCTATAAGGCTATAACAAGTTGAGATTGCAAATTAAAATGCCTCTTCGAAGTAATATAATGTGACAGGATCTTGTGGGGCACCGCACATTCCATCACAAAATCTGATCGATGTAACATCACATAATCCGATCCTTGCAAAGGATCAGGCGATCATTACCTGTAATAATCATCTTAGCTCTTGTCGGTCGTTTATATTTTTAAATTGATTACGTATCATATATACTCATTAGGATAGGTGTGATATACTTTACAGATTAGATGAAAATATTAAGATTTCTAAAAAAAATTTATAGCAAATCACCCCACTTGTCACACCCCGGAACAGGGGGTCGCGCAGTTCTCGCCGTGAATATACAGTTGCCCGTATATTCACAAGGCATGTACGATATAAACTACTCAACTAAACACTTTAAAATTTATACACATATCCTATGATTTGATTTAAAACAAATTTGGTTCAAATCCGATTCAATTCGGCCCATTTATACTCAAAACAGTGAATTCAGAACACCCATTGCGGCCCGCAGTAGGGCCCATTGCGGCCCGCAACCTCTACTCGAATTTCCTTCTGCTTTTCTTTCTAGTTTCTGACTCAAGTTGTTGCGGCCCGCAACCACCCCTCTTACGGCCCGCAATAATTCCTCTGACTCAAAACCCCACTGTCGTTGCGGCCCGCAAGGAAATGGTTGCGGCCCGCAATCCATATACGAATTTCTCAGCTGGGTTTTAAGTTCTGTCTCCTCTCATTGCGGCCCGCAATCAATTAATTGCGGCCCGTAATGGTATACACAGATTTATCCAGAGCCATTTTCCGGCTCTGTCTCCTTTATTGCGGCCCGCAATAAGCCTACAGAATTTATTCCTTTGCCCATTTCATGCCATTTCAACCCCGTTTTCAAACCCGATCAATCCCCTTATTATGTAAACAATCTAACCCCATTTCACTAGCAATTTAAACACCACCTCACATGTATTTAAGACATTTAAACCATGCAAATTAAAAATCGAAATAAACGGAAACGATCAAGCAACGTATTCATAAATATTTCGCAAAAACAACATGTCTTATCAAATTTATAAATAACAAGGCCTATTTAATTTGGTTACACCACAAAATACCGGGATGGTTAAATCTACAGGGCATACCCTATCTATGCGGCTTAGGCCTCACTTGTCGCGCCCGAGTGTCCTTTTTCACTCGCGTTTACCTGCACACATTTATTTCAAAAGAAGAAAAATTCCCCGAGGGGATGGGGGTGAGAAAACTTGTCATCCGTTTTCTCAGTGCGGAATTTATAGGGCTACTGGATTTGTAAGAAACCCATTACTAGAACTAAACAATTACCGCATCTAATTATTCAGTTAATCAATCAGTCATGGTAACATGCATATGCTCACACACAGATTCAAACGAATTCCAACTATTATTTCATTCAAAAGTAATCAAAGGATTTCCAAATTCTTGGGGCTTAACTAGTAACTTTGCACAGTCCGGTTAACAACGATAGATATCAACAATCTATCCTATCTGGCTTAACAATTCTCTTACCTGGTTTCAAGTTATACATTCACATCACAAAATCAATTCGAATAAGCACTAGCATATCTCGCGACTATGCAACAGAATATCACTTTGTTAAACGAGAACAAATAAACTTTTCACTGAACCACTTAAACCACTGAACCACTGAACCACTGAACCACAGTTTCACTACCTGCAATCACAATACACTTATCCCTTACCCAACCGGTACTGGGTTCACTAGGGCCATTCACCAGATGCGCATAAGGGTCCTGGAGTAAAGTCTAGTAGCTAATTAGACTTTACAATTCACTGTTCACTTCAATCATTCAATTCAATTCAGTACTGTGGTTCCATTCACTTATCCAACACGATAGAACAGAAATCGATAAACCATACCAACATGAGAATCATCACAGATATAACAATTCAATTATATTAATATGCAATTCATGCAAATGCGACAACTAATGCTTTCAATCAGAGATTCAACATGATGATATGCAACGTATATTCAATCAAGCCATCAATATATAAGTTATATGCACCGTTATTTAGTTCTACGAAATAAATCCCAAAACAGATCCCGTGAACCCCCGCACCTGGTTATGTAGGGCACGTAGAGGGTCTGCGATCTTGCGACTCAATAAGCTCGTCTATTCCACTACGCGTGCTCGTGCGGATCTATTCACAGGTCAATTCACTCAAATTCAGACACTTTTGCGGATTAAACCCTTAACTTTACGTATTCACTAATTCTAGGGTTTAAGGCATAAATAGTCACAATTCGGTTTGGTTATCGATTAACTTAGTCATTAGGGCACCGACTCACTCACAAACACGATTCGGGTCAGGTTTGATTCAATTCAAGAGGACGGTACCAAAACTCAAATCGATTTCGGGGAAATCCATAAATCGAAAATTTGGTTACAAATTGGAACACGAAATTGACAAATAAACACTTTAGAAACAACAAAGGCATAGTACAATCAATTTGGTGCAATTCTACGGGTTTTCACCGAAACCCTAGAAATACGAAAATTCGAAATGAGAGAGAAATAGAGAGGGAATTTACCAACCAATCGGGTGAGGGTGCGAGATTCAAGCTTCTCTCTCGGAATCTCGATTTTTGGGCGAAATGGTCACCGGGGGTCTCTCTCTCACTCTCTCTCACTCTCTCGTTCTTTCTCTCTTTGGCGGAACCAGGAAAAGAAAAGGGAAAAGGAGGGGCAGGAAAAGAAAGAAAGAAAAGAGAAGGAGAAAGGAAAAAAATGATAAAGGGCCCCACTTGTAAGTTTACAATTTTGTAAATAAAACCTCACACTTGTCCCATATTCGATATAATTGAATTCTTACACATTTTACTCTTCTCTCTTAACACAATTTATCGTATAATTATTGTTCCCCATCCACGTCACTAAATTCGTATATACGTATATATATATTATTCAATTTACCACTTATCATTTTAATTAATTCTGAATTTTAAAAGTTCACGGTGTTACACCACTATCTAAACATCTGTATAAAAAAAAAGAGTAAACCGCCCCAACGTGGGCGGTTAGGTTATTTTTTTTTTAAATTCAATGCGGAGGGTAGATTTGCTATTTTTTTAGGGTATTAATAAAATTTTCGGCAATGACACCTTTTTATTCGTTTATCCGATCCGTACCGTATTCGATAAGGCAGGTATGGATAAAATTTTTATTTCGTAAATTAATTGGGTACGGATACGGGTAAAGAATTTTTTCGTTATCTAAATGGGTAAGGGTATGGATAAAGCCTATTCCGTATCCGTTATCCGATCGGGTCATTATAAAATATATATATATATATATATAGAGGAGGGATCCGATTACACCTTTTTTGGTGACACACTTTGACACCTACCATTTTCAAAGTCCAAATAGTCGATTCAAATCATTCAACATGATGGATATATTAAAATGTGCTTGGAGATCAAATTTTACATTTTTTTGAATTTTTTTGCTATTTATTAAGATGGTTACAAAAATCGTTATTTTCATACCATTGAAAAATAGCGATTTTGTAACTATCTTAATAAATAGTAAAAAAATTTAAAAAAATGTAAAATTTGATCTTCAAGTACATTTTAATATGGTGATCATGTTGAACGGTTCGGATCGACTGTTTGGATTTTGAAATCGCAAAATTTACCTATATAAAAAACGGTGTCATGATGTGTCACCAAAAAAGGTGTAATTGGATCCCTCCTCATATATATATAGAGAATGGCTAATATCAAAACGTTTGTTCCTGGGCTTAGGAACAAACGGTTCGGTTCTCCAATTTCCAAAGTTCAAACAACAAATCCAAACCGTTAGATGTTCAATCTATATTAAAATGTGCTTGGAGACCAAATTTTACATTTTTTGGAATTTTTTTACTATTTATTAAGCTAGTTTGAAAACCGCTGTTTTTCAATGCTGCAGAAATTTCATAAAAACAGCGGTTTTCAAACTAGCTTAATAAATAGTAAAAAAATTCCAAAAAATGTAAAATTTGGTCTCCAAGCACATTTTAATATAGATTGAACATCTAACGGTTTGGATTTGTTGTTTGAACTTCAGAAATTGGAGAACGGAACCGTTTGTTCCTGAGCCCAGGAACAAACGTTTTGATATTAGCCATTCTCTCTCTCTCTATATATATATATATATATATATATATTAATATGCAATAATATCCATTCTCCAACTACTCTTGGTAGTTGTGTTACACTTAATTAATCATTAAAATACGTAAATGAATTCTATCAAATTTCAATAAAGTTTAAACCTTAGAAATATATGTGTGAAATGAATGTGTTTTAATGTTTTATTTAGTAAATAATAAAAATAATTATTATAATTGCATTATCCGTTATTTATCCGCTATCGTATCATTATCTGACAACCATAACGGATAATAATAGAATACGGATAAACTAATTTATAGAGAGTAAGGATAAAATACGAGTAAAAACAATTTGTAACGGATACAGATACGAAAATGCTTCATTCGATCCTTATCGTACCCGTTGACACCCCTAAAGATTATTGCCATATTGCATGGGCTCACCCTTTAGATTTTTCATATTAGTATAAGAGTAGATAAAAATGCAAAGTCCTCCTTATTTTACCTTATTTTACAAGAACCTTTATATTAAAAAAATCTAATAAGAGGATTATTGCCATATCGCATGGGTTCACCTTTAGATGTTTCATGTTAGAGTGAGGCTATGGTACTATGCATAACACACATTGGTTCGTGCTACGGCTTAATATTTGAGTTTTCAAAATTCTAACGGTTGATCTGAACCATTCAACATGATTATAAAATGAATATGTACTTGTAAACCAAATTTTACATTTTTTTGAATTTTTTTACTATTTTTTTAGATAGGTAGAAAATCAATGTTTTTGGATGGTCCAGAATTTTTAGATCTAGTGATTTTCTACCTATCTAAAAAAATAGTAAAAAAATTCGAAAAAAATGTAAAATTTGGTTTGCAAGGACATATTCATTTTATAATCATGTTGAACGGTTCGGATCGACCATTAGAATTTTGAAAACTCAAATATTGAGCCGTAGCACGGACCAAACCGTGCTATGCATAGTACCATAGCCTCACTCTTCATATTAATATAAGAGTAGATTAAATTGCAAAATATGATCTTTTATTAAAATATAATAAAATAATTATGTAATTGGAGATCAATTTTTTTTTATTTTTTGGAACTTTTTTACTATTATTTTAGATATATACAAAATCATTGTTTTGGATGGTTCACAATCTCCGGAAAACTGGAATTTTGTATCTATCTAAAAATATAGTAAGAAAGTTTAAAAAATATATAAATTTTATTGAAAGTGGGGGTTGGTTTTATCTAAACAAACTTGAGAGTATAAAAAAAAAAAAAATCTAAGTTCAACATTTAGTATTCTCTTTTTGCATTGAAGTAAAAAAAAGGAACATTTTGCAATTTCTTGGAAGATAATTTTTGTATGGCATTTCTTGGAAGATACTTGTCACAAAAAATAATAAATAATAATAGAGCAGGGTTAAAATGCACCATTGATTTTGTACTCCAATCATGCTCCACATTCTTATTTTCATTTTCAAAGTCCGAACAGTCAATCCAAACCGTTCACCATGATCTTTGTATTAAAATGTGCTTGGAGACCAAATTTTATATTTTTTGGAATTTTTTTACTAATATTTTAGATAGGTACAAAATCACTGTTTTAAGAAGATTCTGGATCATCCAAAACAGTGATTTTGTACCTATCTAAAAAAATAGTAAAAAAATTTCAAAAAATATAAAATTTTGTCTCCAACCACATTTTAATATGAAGATCATATTGAGCGGTTTGGATCGATTGTTCAAACTTTAAAAACAAAGAAAAAAACGTGGTGCATGATTGGAGCACAAAACCAATAGTGCATATGAACCCTACTCATAATAATAATAATAATAATAATAATAATAATAATAAACACCTGCACACGGCTGTACAGACGACAACATTTTGTGCTTGCCATGACAAATATGAAAGATAAAGAAACTTGACAAAGTAGAGCTTGACTTTAAAGAAACAGATAAAGAAATTAAAATATTTGAAGATGCAAACTCAAACTCAAATCCTAACCACTATCCAATTTTAAATTATTAGCACGTAATGAAGCAAAAGGGAATTCACGTGGGCAGACAGGGCAGCAAAATTAAAGAGAGAAAAGGTTGAATATTATATGGTTCTTAAATAAAGATTAATCCAAATTTACTAAGAAATTTTGCCTTTTTTGTTGTTGCCCTCAGTTTTAAACTAAATGTTCAAAAATAAAATAATTTTTTTATGAAATGTGTTTTTTTGTTGGTGTTTTTGTCTAAAAGACTTTGGACGAACGGTTAGATTCCGGGACTGTTTAATTGTAAGAGCATCTACAATGGTGATTTCTTTTAAATTGCTAATATAATTGCTGGGTTGTAAGCTGATTTCTAAAAAAAACAAATTTATTTATAAAACAAACGATTTTTTTTGGACATGCTGGTACTCTCTCTCTTTCTTATTGGCTCTGACTCCTTCGTTTTCTTTCCTATTGGCTCTGACCCAATTTCTGAGATGGAGGGGTTAAGAAATTAAAAGGAACTTAATTTTTAAACAGTGTTTTACAGTTGTTTTTTATTTTTTATGGATTGCTGGGTTAGAGATGCTCTAAAATTCTCAATCTATTCACAGGATTTAACGTAGATCGGATGGTATAGGACTGACTTAAAATAAAGTTGGTCCAAAACTAAATTTTTTTTGGTACCACAATTTTTTTCAATGCAAGTTCACCGCCGCTATTATTATTATTATTATTATTATTATTATTGTTATTGTTATTATATTGTTTCAGTTGTAGAAAATGACTGTAATTTCTTCGCTTAATAAATACATGAGCATTTAAAAACCGCTATAAATTTGAAAAAGCACACTAAATATGTATCTGTCTAAAGTTTATATAAATATATAATGTTTAAAAAAAGGCATATAACCAATTTAATATGTATCAAAATTAAAAAAACCAGTCTTTCAAAATTCTTCAAACTTGTATATAAAAAGACTAGAATCACTGATTAAGAAATTTTAGGGATGTGCAATGCCAATGCATTATCTTAAAAATATAACAAATTAAGCTGTGGCACTAAATTGAAGATGCACCTTTTTTCTATAATGTTGTTATCACCTTACTATATATTACACTTACACATGATGATGGTAGTAGATATTCATTATTATAACGAGACATATGATCAAAAAGGAGGGTTCAAATACCTTTATTTTTTGTGCCACCATTTTTAAAAACTTTAATAACTCAATTTAAAACTTAAAAGTCAAAATAAAACTGTTGGATATGATTTGCATCATTTTATCCCGAGATTTTTATTTTTACCCAAAAACAACATTATTTTAATATAAATAACCAAGTTTCGGAAAAAATTATATTTGTACCCAAACCGTAAATATTATTTACGGTTTGAATTTTTTTTTTTTTTTTTAGAGAAAAATAGCTAAAATGCTGAAATGAAATATAACACAAAAAAATCGAATTGTTTTTTAAAATATTTGTTAGAAAATACGCTACGAATAGGGCCGATTTTGTGCTAAAATACGGTAAATTACAATAATTATGCTAAAATACGGTAAATTTACTAAAATGCTGAAATTATAATAATTATGTAGAATTATGCTAAAATACGGTAAATTACGTATGAATAGGGCCGATTTTGTGGCATCTTTCATAAATCATAAAAATAGTACAAAAATTCCAAAAAATAATAAAAATTGGTATTCTACAAGTTCATTAGATAACTAATTTACTGAGCTACGTAGATTGAAGAATATAAATGAAAATCTTAATCGGAAACTTCAACTGAAGTTTTGAGGCCCTTCTTTTTGTTTTTTGGCGATTCTGAATTTGGAAAACTAGCAAAGTGAGTACGGACGCATGAGCATTTTTACAAGCTTTTCGAAAGGTGGTCATTTGCTGAAATCGGACACTCGAGCGCCGTTTTATAGCCGTTTAAAGTTTCGTTGTCGTTTTTTTCCTTTTCAGTGAAAATATCATCCCAATTCATACGTAATTTAACGTAATTTACCGTATTTTAGCATAATTCTACATAATTATTGTAATTTCAGCATTTTAGTACATTTACCGTATTTTAGCATAATTATTGTAATATTTACCGTTTTTTAGCACAAAATCGGCCCTATTCGTAGCGTATTTTCTAACCAATATTTTAAAAAACAATTCGATTTTTTTGTGTTATATTTTATTTCAGCATTTTAGCTATTTTTCTCTAAAAAAAAAAAAATTCAAACCGTAAATAATATTTACGGTTTGGGTACAAATATAATTTTTTCAAAAACTTGGTTAATTATATTAAAATAATTTTTTTTTGGGTAAAAATAAAAATGTCGGCATTTTATCTATGCACATGTAAAAAATTACGACATTTCAACTGTGTTTTGGTTGTCAACAAGAGATTTTAAAAAATGTACTGATGTGGATAATTTCTAGACGTTGATTTTTTAACTTATTGATTCACATTAAAAACAAAATTGAAATGTGATAATTTTTATGAGCACATAGAGAAAATAACATAGATCATATCTAACGGTTTTATTTTGACGTTTATAATTTAATTTCTGAGTTATTAAAGTTTCTAAAAATGGAGGCACAAAAATAGAGGCATTTGAACCCTCCTCATGATCAAATCAGATGGTCCAAATTAAATTAAAACATCTTCCTAAAAATTGATTTTAATTTATCAAACCACTTAAACAATGCCACAAGCTACCATATCACCAATCCTTATACTGGTACATATCATTTTCTAAGGTTTAACATATTCAAATCATTTGACTATATATATATGATATCATTCTGTTATGCACAAGGCCAAGCAAACTGACATAAATACATTATAAATTCAAGAAAGACACAAGGCCAAGCAAACTTTCACTAAAAATTATATATGATGTTAAGCCTCTAAATCTCATGTTTTTTTTAAAGATTCAAATAATTGAATCAAACCATCTAATTTTATCTACATATCAAATAATAAAAGAAATCAAATTAAATATTCTTTTAAGATTATTTTTATTATATTATCTGGATAAGCAGAAACTCATATTTTTTTTTTAAATATTAGAAATAATTATATAAAAAATAGGGAAATAAATCCTAAAAATATACATTTTTATTTTATACAATTTTTTTCAATAGAGATATTTTGAAAAGTTGCAGGACCTTACTGAATAAAGCCCATCTAAAGAACTTGATTGTAAATTTGTTGCGTGTTGCAATTGAACTTACTAAAGGGACAATTGCAATTAGTCAGAAGATCACAATTCGGATTGAAAGGGAATAAAAAAAAAATAAGGATAGAGTTTGGCCAGAACTCTTTTATTTATAGAAATTTATTAAAATTAATATAGAAAATGGGTAGATTGTCTGGAAATTTCGATCCATAAAAGGAACAAAATTAATGATTCAGTTCATTTAGACATATTTAAAGAAACTGAATCAATAATTCGATTTCTTACAAAATATATGTAGGGGTGTACCTCGGCATAGAAAATACAAAATGCAACATAATTGAATCTATTTGATTCGTTTGCATTTAGATTTTCTTTACTAATTTATTTAAAACTTGAAGTGAGCAACATTAATAAGAAAATAGGAGGCATACAATTAATTGAATAAAATTAGAAGGCTTAGAATAACAAAATAAATTAATTCGTTTGTTGATAACAATTAATTTATGTTAATTAATATAAATTAATTTGTAGGCCGAAAAAAATCATCAAAATGTAAATGAAAATTTGAATTTTAAACATACATAACTTTTGATAGGATACTGATTTCTTATTATCATCTAAATTTAGAAGGCTCGCAAAAAGATCTACGAAATTTCTAGAGAAACAAAAAAAAAAAAAATTTTAGAGCAAAAAAAAAAAGATCGTTTGAAGTCTAAAAAATTTAATTAAAGTTGTTAAACTTCGGTAAAACAAACAAGGATGAAATAAAAATAATAACAACAACAATAATAATTTATAATATTAAGAAAAAATAATTATAATAATACTTTATCATAGACTAATATATAATAATAGGATTATTGCCTTATCGCATGGGTTCACCCTTTAGATGTTTCATATTAATATAGGCTAATATATTATAGACTAATATATAATAATATGCTACAGTAGTGCAATTTTGGAAATGACTAACCCTAACTCTAGCTCTGATACCAACTTGAAATTGAGTAAAAAAAAATAAAATCTTACTTTATTAATGACCCCTTGGGTTTATATAGAGATTAGATCTTACATTCAAGTCCCTCGACTTTCTCTATATTCCTATTTTACAGATAGATCCCTAAACTAGATACAAAATACGAACAGATTCTTTCTATGGAATCAAAATTCTCATACAATCCATCTATTTTTTATATTATTTTAGTGAATTTCTAAAAATAAAAAATTCTGAAGTTTTGCAATTGTAAATCCAGTATTTTCTGAAGTGGCTAACCCTAACCCTAGCTCTGATACCAACTTGAATTGAGCCAAAAATAAAATCTTGCTTTATTATTGACCCCTTGGGTTTATATAGAGATTACATCTTATATTCAAGTCCTTCGGCTTTCTCTATATTCCTTCCTAAACTAGATACAAAATACCAACAGATTCTTTCTATGGAATCAAAATTCTCATACAATCCATCTATTTTCTATATTATTTTTTAGTGAATTTCTAAAAATAAAAAATCTGAAATTTTGCAATTGTAAATCCAGTATTTTCTCAATAAATAAATCACATATTATAATTAACCTAACAAACGATTCCCTCTCGCTTGACGTGGTCGCAACAGAGTGAGACCAATGAGCTTAACAGATCTCATCATCAAAAGAAATTTAATAATGAATTAAAAATTCTAGTGGATTAGTCCCTAATATATTTTTTAATCAATTGATAAGACGGTGGATTCGTCCTTTGATCTCGTCTCATTTTCAACTGTTTCTCTTTCTTTTCTTTTGTTTGATATTTAGTAAATTAATACAGTGGCATAGAAAAGCACACCAGCCAATGGTTTGAAATTGCTTTGAAATTATTTAATAATTTCATCTTTTAATCAATTGCTTTGAAATTATTGGATGACATAAATAAACTCAATATTTTCAATACAACTAGGTGGATATATATATTATGTACCATGTCGTTTCTATGTATATTTATGCTGGAAACAAGTCAAGTAAGCAACATCTTTATTTTTTTATTTTTTTTATTTTTTTGGGTTTTTGGTAACTTCTTGACAGGATGTATACATAAATAATATAATTTTAAAGTAAAAAAAAATAATAGAATAAAATTGGGACCTTTGAATAATTAAATCTCAAAGAAGCAAAATATAATATTGAACTTATGAGAAACTTCAAAATCTGAAAATGGTTCCTTTGAATAATTAAATGTTTTCATAAAACCATTTGTTAGTAATCTTTTTTGTTTTTAAAAAGGGCGAATGTTGAATTTTATTTAATGAAGTAGTGCCCCAATGCCAGACAAAAATTGTTATTGTTATTTTAGACCTACAAAAATCATTATATGTATAAAATCAAAATTAAATGATTATTACCCGGTCCAAGCTATTTTCAATCCTACCACCAACGCGGACTGGGTTGGCACACCAAAATTTGTGCTCAAACGGGGTGAAACGCACTGAAGAGCAGTAAAAATTTCGGAACAGTTGGTGCTCTAATCCAGTCTGCGCACCAGTTGGTGCGCCCACCCAGTCCGCGCACCAGTTGGTGCGCCCACCCAGTCCGCGCACCAACCCATTTTGGTGCGCGAGCTAGGTCCACGTGGGTGGTAGGATTGAAAATAGCTTGGGCTGAGTGGTAATCATTTAATTTTGATTTTATGTTGTGGTAACTAAAAAAAATCGGTAAAAAACGGCCGTTTAGGCCAATTAATCGGCCGATTAGTCACTGGCAACCACCAAACCGTCATGAATTTTCCCGACTAATCAGCTAATTATTTCCGATTATTTCCGATTAATTACTTGAAAGTATCTTAGCTGTCTGATGAGCACATATCGTTATTTACATCGCTGATTTCGATAAGATATAAAAGCTAGATAAAGATCCCTCGTGTACTCCTATTGTGCGGTTCCTGGATCTGCTATGGCAAATTCAATGATGGCACGCATGTTGTCAAGTGTTCTGTCATATCAAAACAAAGTAATAAAATAGTAAACACTAAACAATATAGCCGTCTCCTCTCTGCAAGAATTCACATTGCCTGAGATATCTCAAAATTTGAGTTGATATGTGAAAAAATCCAAACCGTTCAATTCTTTAAAACATGAATTTTGATGCAACCTATCTAATAAAAAATAGTAATTTTATATCTATCTAATATAGTAGTAAAAGAAATTCAAACTGTATAAAATTTGATAGTCAAGCACAATTATTATTCAAAACCACAGAAGCACATGGTACAAATACACTATAGTAAGAAGTCTTACAAATACAAATAGATTAACAAGCTAATAACACACTTTCTCACACTCTCTTACAATTAATATTTAAGAGCATCAACAATGATGATTTTTTTAAAATTGGTAATCTGATGTGTTAATTGCTAATATAATTAATGGGTTGTAGGCCAATTTCTAAAAAAAAACTTGCTTATAAAACAAACGATTTCTTTTGAACATGCTGGTACTATCTCTCTTTCCTATTAGCTCTGACTCCTTCGTTTTCTTTCCTATTGGCTCTGACCCAATTTCTGGGATGGAGGAATTAAAAAATTAGAAGGAACTTAATTTTTAAGCAGTGCTTTATAACTTTTTTTATTTTTTACGGATTAGTGAGTTGGAGATGCTGTAATATTCTCAAATGTATTTGGTAGATTGGAACAAAAAGAGCAAAATCTAGAGAAGAGCAACTTGAAGAAGAAGAACAAGAGAAAAAACTCACACGCCTTGAACTCTCTCTCTCTCTCCGTTTCCATTCAATTTCAAATCGGAGATCATTTCCGTGAATTTGCAAATGGGCTGGGCCCATTTCAGTTTGGGCTTCATACGACATAACAAATCCTCTATTATACTTCTCATAATTAATGTTTCTTCTCAAAGAACTGAAGAAGTAACTGGATTTGTGCTTCGCTTTGCTTTGGCAGTGATAATTTAAATGTTTTATATAGAGACGTAAAAAGACTGACGATCCGTATTCAAAAAATTAAGAAATACAACATCAGGGCCTGTTCGGCTTACAGGTGGGAACGGAAACACGAATGGGTTAGAGTTCAAATTATTATGCGCGTGGAACAGAAAACACGAAGTTGAACTGAATTTTTTTTTTCCACGCGCACTGTAACAGAGCCGAACAGGCCCTCAGGCTATTATGAGAAACTTCAAAAAAAGTTAGACTGGTATATAATTTATCACTATAGATGTTGATGGACATAAATATTTCGAGCTAAAATTAATTGTACAATTGTCTTACTTGGGCCATAAATTTCTTGAGTTCTTGCTTTGCATCTCGTCACTTGTAGTAAGTAAGCCCCTATTTGCTTGTGACGCTGATCCAACTGATTGAAGTTGCAAAAGAATAAAAAACTATTTAAATCAGCTGAAATTCCAAATCCATGAGCAGTATACATGAAATTCCTCAAATCCAGCTGTTCAATTTTTTCTGTACATGTATCTCAAATCAGTTGATTTTTCTGTGCACGCATTTCGAAATAGTTCGACGGCTGGAATCGGGATTTCAGAGATTTCACGGTACTGTTTATAGATCTGAAATTTCAGCAGATTTGGATCCCTGGAGAAAAAAATAGAGTACTGAAGCGTTCAGAAAGAGCGAGAAGGGAGAAGCGCATGAGGGAGAATGGTTCTACTGTAAAATGAGTCCCAAATGTCGGTCTCACTATTCATTTTACTGTAGTCCCTGATCAAGAATTAAGTAATATAGTATGAGTAGAACTAAGGTGCTCTTAAGCTCACCAAGCCCCCCGTGAGCTTAACTCAAAAACCTATCAATCCGACTTCAAACGACATTTTCAAACCGTTAGATGTTCAATCTATATTAAAATGTGCTTGGAGACCAAATTTTACATTTTTTGAATGTTTTTTACTATTTATTAAGTCGGTTTGAAAACCGCTGTTTTCTAATGGTGCAGAATTTTAATAAAAACAGCGGTTTTCAAACCGGCTTAATAAATAGTAAAAAAATTTCAAAAAATGTAAAATTTAGTCTCCAAGCACATTTTAATATAGATTGAACATCTAACGGTTTGAAAATGTCGTTTGAAGTCGGATTGATAGGTTTTTGAGTTAAGCTCACGGAGGGCTTGGTGAGCTTAAGAGCACCTTAGTTCTACTCATATAGTATAGATGTGCTATACTAATTTACAATATAAAGACGGGTCGGGTTTATAGTCTTTATCACGTGGTAGATCAATTTTAGAAATATATTTTTGGATCTTTTGCGTGGATTTATCCTTGGCAGAAATGGCAAGTCAAGTGCAACTATTGAAAACAGTATGGATAATATCTGATTCGTATTCGATCCGTATTCAAAAAATTAGATGTAGATATTCGATATCCGAATATCTGTGTGGATATGAATATTGATATGGTTTTATGCAATTATGGATATCTGAATAATAAATATATGTCATATATTTTAATATATATTATGAAAAAAATATTGTTATTCACAATTATAATTAGATAAATATTATGAAATTTAGTATTTTTTAATATTTTTTATTATTTTAATAAATATTCGATCCGATCCGTATCAGTATTCGTATCAGGAAAATTAAATAGAAATATGAATATAGTTTTACCATTGTCTGCTCCGCATCCGCTCCATTTTCACCTCTAATAACTTCTTACAAACCCAGTTTTTCTTTGTTATTTTTTTTATGCGGTGATTCTGTTAATCTTCCTCCATGTAATTATTTTTGTTAGATAAAATTATCATGCAAAGTTTACTACTTCAAATTTATTTTACAGTATTGTGAAGCGGAGAAAACCATGGCGAAACTCCATGCCAAAAACAAGAAATAGAAAAATTAAGAGTTTGCATGTTGTTTCAAACGATCAGCTCTCCTCTCTGTCGACTGGTGATGGCAGCGCAAGGTACTTCTACCTGATGGATCTGGTTACTGCTTTCGGTGTTTTCATTTAATAGATTTGGCCACTGCTCATTGCTCTGTTTTCGTTCGAGCAGGCACTTTTTGTTGGATTTATTACCAACATCGTTGGATTTAATGCCAACATTGAGCATATATGTATCTAATTATGAATTGTTTACTGTCATATATGATTGTCAATTAAAGTGATCAAATAAGGTAATAGACAATCAATATATATTCATTATGATATGGTTCACAAATGTGTAGAACAATTTAGGCAAAGATCAAATCATTGATGGACTGATTCTGAAATTTGCAATTAAGGAAACCGATTCTCCAGCGGCCGCACGGATTTTGATGCAATTGCACGGTTTTTGATGCACTAGCACAAAATACCTTTTTTAAGTTGGCATATGGCCAGAAAATCGGTTTTGAGTTAGGGTTTGGCAATATGCTGACTCCACATCTCTATAAATAGGATTGGTCCCCAAAGCACAAGAATATACGAAAAGTTGCAGAATTTTCTAGCCGTCAATCTAGTCAATTCTGTAGCCTTCTCTACTTCTCCCCATTAAAGAATAGAGAGGTGAGATCATTGAGAAATTGTGAACACGATCTCACAAGGGCAGTCTTGTAGCTTTGGAAGGCTTCATCCTACCACTGAGGAGGCCGCCGACGCTTCAACCTCTACATCGGCACGAAGGTTTTCTTGCCGCTGTTTCACAAGTTCATCAATCGGCTTTTGAGTGAAGCCTTGCTTAAAGACGCTAATGGAATCAGGTATTGCGTCTACTCCCTAAGAATTGATGATTTTTGCATGATGGCCATTTTGGCATAGGTAGATCAATAGTGGCATATTGAATTGAATTGAACTGTTTATGTGACCGAATTGTTTAGTGTAATAATAAGGTCTCAACACTTATATCTAGCAGATCTTGTCACCGTTTTTCAGTGCTTCCGCCTAGTGGACCTGGTCACCGCGCTTTCCTTCGGCCTCCTGAGGTTTTTATTCAACAAGCGGCTCGTTTTTTCTTTTCTTCTCTCGAACTCTTCTTCTCCTCTTTGGTAATGGAAGAGTGGGTGGAACGAGCTGTACATATAGTTACTTATATGTTGTGGTATGTTTTGGTTTGTGTTAGTGATTGTTGTGTGCTTTCTTTCTTCCCCTCCTCTTCTCCCTCTCTTCTTTCTGGCTCTCCATTGGGACCTTTGAGTGGTGACTATCTCTGGTCGGTTGATTCAGTTCCTAGTCATGTTTAATTCAGTGCCTCCATTGAGACTTCTGAGTGATGACTGTCCTGGTTTGGTTGATTCAGTGCCTTCTACGATGAAGTCTGTCAGCATGACAAACTTTGCGCACAGAGGAAACAATCAGTAGGCTCCTATCATTTTCATCAAGTAAGGATAACCAAATATGTATTCACATGATGCACATACCTTTCTGTGTGTTTTTAATTTGTTTACAGCTGTATGTTTTTTAAGACACTTATTGTCCCATCTCATGTAACTGCTACTTTGTAACTCTTTAAATAAATATTTAAAGAAATTGTCTACAGGTTTTACACCAATTTTTTTGTTTTTTGTTTTTACAGTATTGTAGATAAAATATGAGCCATAAAATTATTTTCAAATTAGACAGTTCAGATTGGCTTCTCTGGATTCTTTAAATTTGGACAACTTAGTTGAACTTTTATTCAAGCAATGTCTTAATCAGATACTTAAAAAATAACAAAGAAAAATTGGGGTTTGTAAGAAGAACCTGTTATCCCATAAAAATGCTCGACTTCATATACTAAAGGACTAGAAAATTCTACAACCTTTCTGCTGCTTGCCACTGGTATCCAAATCCCCCAAAGTAACCCAAAATTTGAGTTTATATCCAGACCGTCCGATCAGAATCCGGACCAATCGGAATTAGGGGATGTAATTCTTTTGCACAGAGATCTCTCTCTTGCGAGTCTTCCTCTCTTGTATTTTTTTACTTGCTGCCACCGTTATGGGGAAATTTCAAAATCACAGTAGAAGAACTGTCAGATCTTCTGTATGTGTAAGTGATTCTCCATTCTTTTTCAATTTTTTCTCTAGATCATACAACAACTGTTGCCCTTCTGTATCGGTTTCATTTAATTCTTTTATTCATTTAATTAGCAGAAAACTAGAGATCATTTTGTGCTGAATTATACTATTTAATGTACTTGCAAGTTTGCATATCAACATAATTTCTTCTTGGCTAGACAAGTCTTCAGTATGTGATGTGTTGCTAAATCTCCTCCATTCTTACTTTCTGAAAAAAAAAGGGATTTTGAGGGTTAAAATTTTGCATAAAATTTTGAAAAGTGCAAGGAAAACAGGTAATATAAATCATATTAAAATGTCGGAATTTCATGTATATCTCTCAAAAACTTCAAAATTACATATTCCCCCCTATAAACTTTTAAAACCCCCAAATTTACCATTTTATTGTCTTTTATAAACTCATTTTAAATATATATAAAATACCCATTTTACTCTTAATTAAAAACATAAAAAATTTGTAGCTTGTTTAAGAAAAATGTCAGTCTTATATTTGATTGGTTTTCGAGAGCAAAATGGGTATTTTATAATGGGTATAGGGTGTATAATGGGTATTTCCGGTTTTCGAGGGCAAAATAGGTACTTTATAAAGGGTAAAGGGTATAATGGGTATCTTATAAGACCGGCATTTTTCTTAAACAAGATACAATTTTTTTATGCTTTTAATAAAGGGTAAAATGGGTATTTTATAAATATAAAATGAGTTTTAATATAAAATGCAATAAAATATGATTTGTGAGTTTTGAAAGTTTAGAGGGGGAAATGCGTAATTTTGAAGTTTTTGAGGGGTATACATGAAATTCCCCCTATTAAAAATATTGTGTGTTAAAATGCTCTGGAGAAATATATAGCACCGATCCTAATTAACATGATATTCATGTATTCACCGTACTTTATATGTCATTCTTCGACGGGTAACTCTGATAATTATATCTCACACACATTTCCTGGAATCAATATATATCCATAAAAATCTAAAGAGAGAGATCAAAGAAAATAGTTTGAAATACCTTTCTTTATTACTTGTTCTATTTAATCTCATTGGTTAGAACTTAGAACTTAGAACATATCTTTGTTTCCAACTGTTGTTAAATATTCATATGAGATATATATACAAAATGAAATTATAACTATTTTGTTGAAATTTAAACTTTAATTGAAAGCATTCATCCGCCTGGCAACAAAATATGCAAAAATAACAGCAAGGAATGTGAATAGTATAATGTTTTCTTTTGATCTAAATATAGAAAGGTCGAGTACCAGTGCTAGAATAGTAACTCTAATGCGAGGGAAGTTCTGAGGTGCCTTTTTCAACTACAAATTTCATCACATCCTCTGATTATATTCTGTACAAAATCATCACACCTTTCCATTTGATTATTTTCTGAGGACTTTCTTTTCTCCTGTATTTTGATACCATCTGATGTGGGTCTATTAGGTGTATGGTTTAAATGTTATATCATAGGCAACCAATTGACACTATAAATAATCGGTATGTTACATGCTCTATTGAAATCAATTATAAAATGGAATAGACAACAATTTATTACTACTATTAAGCTATGGAGTATTATCTCCATCTAGAGAGCAGGTTCAAACACATATTAAGCAATCCTAAGGCTCTTAATGAAGCTCTTTCCGCCAAAATTGCATCCAGTAGAGATGAATTCCAAGAAGTCTCTAAAGCTGCTCTCTCGGTACCTTTTTGGGTGTTGTTCGTCCACTAGCTCTTTCAAAGCTCCCACCTTCTCATCCATAGAGAATCCATGGATGCTTGCCATGGAGATCCTTTCCTCACAACCAAGCACAGCTTGGTGCACCAAGCTTCTGTATGTCCCATTACTAAGCACCTCCATGTGGTCCCCCAAATGCACGTGCAATGCCCCGGATTGGATGTGCACTGGTTGCCACGTGTCACCATTGTTGTGGCTTATTTGTAGTCCATCACAAGTTTGAAAAATGATGGTTATGAAGCCGTAATCAGAGTGTGCTGGTAGACCGAGTTTGAAATTCTGAGATGTGTTTTTATTGGGGTAGTAATTTAGGGCCATAAGTTGCATTCCGTTTTCTAATTTTTCAGTTTGATAATTTGAGCCCAGACCTAGACTCTCTAGAATTGCATCTATTAATTGCACAGCTACTCGCTGTATTTCTTTTGAGTAAGCACCCATGTTTTCCCTGAAAAAAGAGAAGGAAGTATATATAACATTCATGTACACTGACACATAAGAACTATTATATTGAAAAAAAAAAAGAACAGAAATATCAGGAGACAAATTATTACTGGCACAACACTCTGGTGACACATAAGAACTATAATATGAAACTAGAAAAGAATTATCGGGAGATAACTAATTACTGGCACAACACATCAGTAGCTAGTACAATTATCTGAAAATTATGAAATACCAACAAACTAAATTAGTACCTATAATGGGGTGGATTTTGTGGCCAAAATGGAATCCAATCCTTGAGTGGGTTGGCATAGTGCTTCAAAAGAAGCCTTGACTTGTTGTTTCCTTGTAAGGCTGCTTCATATCTCACTGGCTTTCTCAGATCATAAGACTCAAACTCTGATTTCTTTTCAGCTGCCTGGTGGAAAAAGGCTGAAGCTGCCTCCAATGCACCACTAATCACTGATTTGCTGATTCCATGGTTCACCACCTGCTTTCCATATACTGGGTTAGAATCAGGTAAAACATTGTTTCTTTTTAACTGAAATATGTACAGCTTTATGTTGTTTTTTTAATATGCACATTTTTGTGTGTTTTTTTTATTGGAGATTTTAATCGATATGTTTTATTTGTCCTTATTTTTTTGTTTGATGTCTCCTAGAAGATATGAAGGGTTCTCTTTTGTTTTTTATTTGAATATGTCTTCAAAGAGATTCGAAAGAGGTTGATGTATTTCTTTTATTACCATTTTTTTAAGTATTGTATTTCTATTATTAAAAATGATAGGGGATGGTTGGAGGTTTATCTGTGTGCGGGGTCCATATATGCTGCTATTCATGCCTTGATAGTAGGGTCCTGCCATCATATGTCGCTAATCCGATTTTATGTCAAAGGCTGGTTTTACTTTTATGAGTATATATTAGGAAAGTAAAACAGTTAAAACAAAAAAGAAAAGAAATCTGTTGGGGCAGTCGGTGAGGAATAGGGGGTTTGGGATTTATTGTTTGACACATGAAGACATAATGCTACTGTCATTTTGTCAGATTTACCTATCTAAAAGTCAAATTCTCTCTACATTTGTGACAAGTGTAAAACATCTTTATTTTACTTCTGAACTTTTTTGTTCTGTGAAGATCAAAATTTCCCCTCTATTCTTGCTGAGCTAATTTAAATGAGTGAGAAAGATGGCACTTTGGCATTCGGATAGAATTTAAGATATGAAGGGATTTTTTTTTTTTCACATTTCACAGCGGTTGTGGTTATTTCTCCCTTGACAAGGATATTGCAATGTTTTAAGACAAGCTTTTTGCAACAGCTTGGTAGATAAGGACTGCCTAGTTTACACCTTATCCTTTCCATATGTGCTGCTACTGAAATAATTGCAAAACGTGGGATGTCACTGTGAGTCCAAGATGTATGAGCTTATGAAAGTCATGTATGCTTTATGGGTTCCCATCATTTAAAACTGGTGATACTGATACCTTTATTTCTTTATTTCATATGAAACCATCTCTTGACACTATCCACTCTGCTATGAACCTTTTGTCAAAATAACGAGTCTATTAAGTTGGTGCTTGCAATAAGTAACACAGAATAAAACCTACTCTAAAACATTATTTTATCATGTATAGCAGGAATCAAGTACGGGTGATGATAATGCCGTATTTAAGATAAGCTAGAAGAAATGCATACATGGAAGCAACCAAGTTTCTGACAAGCATTCTTGATATCTTCAATTATTACCGACCTGGCGGGCAGAGTACTTTTCTGTTTGAGAAGACCGAAATCTATGACAGGTATTTGTATTTGGTTTGTTACAGCTTCATTGGGAATGCCGGTGCCTCTCAGTTGAGCAACTGACATCCCACCAATCAACGAATTTACACTCATAGAAAGAGAGTTAATTAGTTGTATATGTTTCTGTTCTTTGGTTTTTGACATCCACTTGTTGCTTGGAACTCATCTATTTATAGGCTACCTCTGGGGGGTTGAATTTGGTCCCATTGAGCCAATTTGTCAAATATTTTGTCTGGAAACCTTAGAAAGGGGGTTCTGGTTCTCTATTACAATCAGTGTGGATTTCTGGGTACTGGCACAGACTATGGTGCCTGCTTGTGTGTTGGGAGTTTAATTTGACTCGCCATGCAACTCGTGCAACTCGGCAATGCGCAAAGCATCTGGATTCCAATAGTGCAATTCAAAGAACCTGGCAGGTGATGCGTACCCAAGATTATGTGATATATACTGGTGGAAATTAACTATACCAGAAAATATGATCTATACTTTAGAGTGTTGGGAGTGGGGCCCAAACTCCACCGGTGTACATGGTGTTTATGTGGTGTGGTATCTATCTCAAATCTTCAGTATCCGTAGTGTCCGATTTGAGGCTACTTGATTTTGGTTTTTAACCTTTTTTTATGGTTGTGGAGTTTAAAAGTTGGAATCCCATGTTTGAGCTAAGATCAAGATAATTCTTGGGCAACATCTCTAAGGGCCTGTTCGGCAGTACAGTGGACTGGGAAATGGATACGGGAATTTTTTTTTTTGAACTGATTTTTACTGTTCACGTGAGAAAAAAAAAAATCATTCTGAGTGAATTTTTTTCTCTCACGTGAACAGTAAAATTCGGAGAGCAGCTAATCAGGCCCTAAGTATTTACTGCATTTTGAAACATTTACAGAGGAGGAAATCAAATTCAATTCAATGACGTCTTTCCTTTTCTTTTTCTTTTTTCTTTCTCAAAGTATGCTTTTTGAAAAAAGAAGAAGTTATTTTATGTAATTTTTTTAATATGTAAAAATGGATATATTTTGTGCTCTTTTAAAATCGTCCTTGAATCTCATCAAAATAATAATTAAACATTTAAACATCATGTATGCAATGATGGTATTTATCAAGGTTCTAAATACTGATTATCGTATCATCATGAAAAAAAGGCTTGAAAAAAATAATAGTTAAGAATATGTCTTTGATCTAGTGGCAAAGGCACATGGTTTCTATATGAGAGGTCATGGGTTCAAAACCCGTATGGAAAAAATCTTTTGTTGTAATAATTAAGATATTAAATAGTTGGGTGTCTTGACCTCCAACCTTTACTCAAAAAAAAAAAAAAAACAGTTATAGTTAGCTATAATGTTGAAAATAATTAATAGTGCTATAACAGTTATTTCACAGCTATAACTAGATATTTAGAATCTTAATATTTATAAACTACAATAGAGTCAAATTGTATCCATTAATAGAACAATTATGTACGAGTTGTGTCTTGGATAAATATTAGCACATTTCTAATTTGCATTTCCTTTTTTCAAATAAAAATGAGAGTCAAATTTTGTAATGTCAAATATTTGCAAAAGTTTTATTTAAAATTGTTCTTAATTTTTTTTTAACTACTTAATTTTATACTAAATAAACTCGAAAATCTCAAAATTTTGAATGTACACACATTAACTGTAAAGTAAAGTATATCAATTTCAACGATTTAAATTCATCGGTTGAAATCAATCTTAAATTTTGAGTTATTCTCATCAAAACTCTCTAATATTTATAGCAGTGGAATCTACTATAAAGAAATCCGTACGGGGGAAATCCTTTGTTGTAATAACTAAGGCCATGTTTGGTTGTGGAGTAAGAGATGGATCTCTTACTCCACACTTAATCCACCAAACATGGAGTAAAATTGATGGAGTAAGTTGGAGTAAGATTTAAATTAATCTGGAGTAAGTTACTCCACCTTTTCAGATGGATTAGCTTACTTCACGTCATGGGGCCCACTGTCATACACTAGTTCTATTTTTTATTTTCTCTCTCTTCATTAGACAACAGACAACGATATTTCTAGAGTAACTTAATCTGTTGCTTAAGTTGCATGACCCAACCAAACATGATTAACTTACTCCACCTTAACTTGGAGTAAGCAATTTAATCCGGATTAAAGTTACTCCACAACCAAACATGACCTAAGGTATTAAATAGTTGGGTGGCTTGACCTCCAACCTTTACTCAAAAAAAAAAAAAACAGTCATAGTTAGCTATAACGCTGAAAATAGTTAATAGCGCTATAATAGTTATTTCACAGCTATAACTAGATATTTAGAATCTTGATATTTATAAACTACATGAGAGTCAAATTGTATCCATTAATAGAACAATTTATGTACGAGCTGTGTCTTGGATAAATATTAGCACATTTCTAATTTGCATTTCCTTTTTTTTCAAATAAAAATGAGAGCCAAATTTTGTAATGTCAAATATTTGCAAAAGTTTTATTTAAAATTGTTCTTAATTTTTTTTAACCTCTTAATTTTATACTAAATAAATTCGAAAATCTCAAAAAATTTAATGTACGTACACACATCAACTGTAAAGTATATCAATTTCAACGATTAAATTCATTCGTTTGAAACCAATCTTAAATTTTAAGTTATAGCAGTGGAATCTACTATAAAGAAACCTAGTATAGTCCTCAAAACAACAAAGACATTGACAATACCAAGTTCCCAGGCTTCTATGATTTTAAACTGAAAATAGCTGGAAACAGAAACAGAGAGATGGAGTCGTTTTTGGAAGGATGCTACCCTTCTTATCCTTGTTTGTAGTTGGTGTAGGGCTAGCAAATAAAAATATTAGTTTGTTCGATTCTGACTCGACTTATCATTGATAAGTTCATGCTTCATCCATCTTGGTTCGTGTTAGTTCAATTTGTTTTTCAGCTTGGTTTAGTGACAAAAAAACCAATGTCCTCTGAGTGTGAGGTCATGAGTTTAAAATCTAGATACGAGAAATCATTTATTGTAATAATAAAGATATGAATTTGAAAGACAATTAAAGACCTCCATCTCAAAATTGAAAAGCGCGTAATGCTCATCAGCAGCAGCTAGCAATATATATATATATATATATATATATATAGCTCGTATTGTAGATGGATTCTATCTTGATTAATTGCTGATGATGAATGAATATGAAGGCGGGCGTTATCTCTTCGTTTATTTGGCCCATGCTCTGATGCTCTTTCTTTTTGTAGAAAGCCAAGGGAATGGGACATTGATGGGATAGCAAAACTATTTTCCTCTTTTCTTCTTTCTTTCTTTCTTTCTTATCCTTTTCGATGCGACTTAAAACCAAGAAACCTTAAATTCCCCTTTTGCTACCGGTGCTATTGTAAAACCACTTAAGATAGAATACCAGTTTTACTGTTTTAGATTTGAGATAATGCTAAAGATAGCATACACAAAAAAAAAAACTAATATGTTAGAGCTCATCTGCCACGTGGCCCATGTATACTGGTGATATAAAAGAGTCTACTTAGAAGAAAAAAATTTGTTAATTTATTATATATAATGTTAAGTTTAAGATGTATAAAATAAATAAGCAAGATATATTGAAATGTTAATATATATATATATAATCCGGCTAATATACTTTTAGTAGCATTTGAGCTCATATGCTTCCAATTCAAAATCTATCTTATCAGCTTCAAACGAAAAATCCAAACCGTTCAAACCGATCTTCTTATAAAGAGCTTCATTTACATATAATATTTTTAATTTTTGAATTCATTTAGTATCAAGTCAAGTAGTCAAAAAATGAAGATTTGTGCGCATATTGATGCATTATTTGTATGTCAAAAAAGACCATCTTTCAAAAATCATAAAAAATAGTAAAAAAAATCTAAAAATAGTAAAAATTGGTATTCTACAAGTTCAATATATAACTAATTTACTGAGCTACTTAATTCGACGTTTCGAATGTAAAATTTTAAAATTTGACCCGTAAGCATATGAGCTCATATGCTACTAAAAGCATATTAGCCGGACTCTCTCTCTATATATATATATAGAGGAGGGATCCGATTACACCTTTTTTGGTGACACACTTTGACACCTACTATTTTCAAAGTCCAAATAGTCGATTCAAACCATTCAACATGATGGATATATTAAAATGTGCTTGGAGATCAAATTTTACATTTTTTTGAATTTTTTTGCTATTTATTAAGATGGTTACAAAAATCGTTGTTTTCAGACCATTGAAAAACAGCAATTTTGTAACCATCTTAATAAATAGTAAAAAAATTCAAAAAAATGTAAAATTTGATCTCCAAGTACATTTTAATATGGTGATCATGTTGAACGGTTCAGATCGACTGTTTGGATTTTGAAATCGCAAAATTGACCTATATAAAAAAGGTGTCATGATGTGTCACCAAAAAAGGTGTAATTGGATCCCTCCTCATATATATATAATAAATTATCAAATTGAGTAAATACAGCGACAATTTTATGAATTTATGTAATCCAATATAAATCTAGATAAATAGAAATGATCAACTTGATTACAAAGGTTACTTCCAATCTTTCAGGATTTCATTAAAAACTTGTCAGACAGATATCAAATCTGACTTTGGAAAATCAATGTTCTAAATCTTGTGTCCTCTCATGGAATGATATCTGATCAGAGCCGTTCGATTTGTATCAAGATTCGTATAAATCTTAACCGCAGATCGAACCGTGTTGACTAAACATCAAACTGCTCCCCTCCAGTAGTGTACGTAGAGTAGAACAAGGGTAGGCAGTTGTCTACCTCTGGAAAAAAAAATTGATTTGGATTTTATCTATTCCTGAAATTTAATTTGCCTACTCATGATTCAGACTAAATCTCATGTTCCAACTCACTAGTTCTAAGTCCAAATCCACTAGAGTTCGAATCTGTCTCCTTTTGATTTGTGAAAAAAGAATTGCGCACTACATGAAGAGAGAGATAGGTGAAACTAAGGTGGGCAAAACTGCCGTTCTCATTGCTAAGGCGGTTTGAGCAGAGGTTTCTTTTAAATTTTTCCAAATTGTTCCTATTATTCGACAAAATCTTGTTTTATTTGTTACAAGTTATTTTATTTTGCCCAAACTGTTTCTACTTCACCTCTGATAAATTCTTAATTAATTTGTTGCAAGTTTTGTACTAAATCGGTAAACCCTACATATTTGATTAAGTTCTAAGATATAATTTTGGTTGCAAAATGTTTACATGATAGAAATTATCATTATTATTCTGTATTTACCTATTGATTTTAATTATGATATGGTTCATTCATATTTGTTTTTTATTTGTGCTATTCTAAACTTGAAGTTCTTATTACTATTTTCTTATATACATTAGGCTGGTGATAGTTCATATATGATATTTTAAGAACAATACAAGTGGTATATCATGAAAATATTTCCAGCCTAGTTTGTCTTAGTAAACTTGACTCAATTAGTAATTTGAAAATTACAACTGATTCGATAGGTAGAAACGCAATTCGGTAGGCAGCTTTGATGGAGACGAGAAGGGAGTTATAGAGACAATTTGAACCCGAACCCATTTAGAAAAAAAATGAATTCAAATCCGATTTCTACTCAGAGCATTGTGAGTACGTTTAGGAATCCTTTGAATACTATTAAAGAAAACATAATTACACGAACAACTAACTTTTCTCACTTTGACTTTTTCTTATATATTATTTCTCTTTAAAAAATCAACTTTGATTAATTAAATTAATAACATAATTAGTTGCTTGAATATAATAACACCCCCCCCCCCCCCCCCCCAAACCACGACACCCACACACACACACATTCTATTGTTTTTTTGGAAAAACTTTTACATTTTGTTCATGTCCTTGACCTTTTATGCCTTCTTTTACCCTCTTCTTCCTTTCCCTCATCCTACCTCTAGTTCTGGGAATTCGGATCCAGCGAAGTAACTCAACTTTTGGATTTTAGATTGGGATTGTCTGATTCGAATCCGTAAAAATCCATCTCCGAAGTGAGAGTACACATCCCGACGACAAATTCGAATTCCGAGACGATCCCGAGCGACGAATTCGAATCAGACTGTCTCGATCCAAAATCCAAAGATTGGGTTACTTTAGGGGATCCGGACTAGTTCTGGGGTAATTTATCTTTTTTCCACTTATTATAAGAAAACTAGGAAATGAATAAATATTGTTTTTCTTATACTGACTTAGTTTAATTTACACAATGTTTGTTTATCTATAAGATTAATTTTATGCAATATTTATTTTTCTATATATATTAAATAATTTATATACAAAAGTGCAAAACTTAATAAAATGAATAAGCAAAAATTATTAAAGAAATATAAAGTTCTAAATTAAACCTCTTAAAAAATATTAAGAAAAGTTTGGAATTTAGGACGACCGAATTTCGTTTATACTTGAGGTTTAATTTAATATGTCACATATCTTAAATATTTAATTTCAGTGATCAAAATATTAGCTTGACATTATTGTTCAAAGGACTGTACTAGTAAAAGATGAGGCGTAAGAAGATGGGCATATGTATATATATTTTCTCACTAATTTTGAACCCAAAATAAATCAAAGAATATATTCATATATCTAAGTTATAAAAAAAAAGGCAAAACATTAACTACTAAGTCGATAAGAACATAGATTACTTTTGTATAAAAATATGGGGTGCACAAAGTAATTTTTCTTCATTTTTTCTTTTTTCTATAATCTGAAAGGATAGGAATTACAAAAATACGAAACAATATGAAGGCCAGGAGCGGACCCAAATAAGTTCAGAGGTAACTTCTTCTTCTGAATTTTGAATTTTTATAGAAATTTATAGGTCCGGACTGATTTTGTTCTCTCCTTGAATTTTTTTTTGCCCCCACTGGAATCTTGATTTGTAATTTGAGTTAAATTTATAATTAAAATAAAAATAAATTCTTTGAATTTTAATTGATAATTATGATCAGAAGTTAGAAAATTAAAAATCATAAGTCAGTATTATTTTTTATCTAGTATCCGATTAGCTAATGAGTTCGAACCTGATTAGCTATTTAAACCTGTTTCAATATTTTCTTGCCCCTCCTGATGAAAATTCTGGATCCGACCTTGATAAAGGCATCAAAGAAAGAAGAGAATAAAGGACCCATAAAATATTTTGTTTAATTTTTTTTAAGAAAAATACAATTAATTTCAAAATAAATTGTTTTTAGAAAAAAAAAAGCAAAATAAATGTGAAATTTCTCTTTTTGTGAGCCAATACAGTTCCTTGGGTATTCTCGCCGTCAGGGGTGGACCCAGGTGGTTTCAAGGGGGGCAAGTTGTCCCTCTTAGATTTTGAGTTTCAGTGGAGATTATCGGCTCCGACTGACTTTTCCCCCTCTTGAAATTTTTTTTGTCCCCCTCTGGATGTTTGATTTGTAATTCGGGTTAAATTTAGTGTTAAAATGAAATAAATTTGTTAAATTTTGATTGGTAGTTAAAATTATATGTCAGAGTATCAGAAATTACAAGTCAAATCATTGAAAAATACAAGTTAAAGCATTATTTTTTATCGAATACCTAATTGGTTAATGAATTTAAACTCAATTAGATATTTAAACCCGATTCGATATTTTTTTGCTCTCTTGACAAAAATTCTGGATCCGACCCTGCTCGCCGTACGGATAAAAACCACACTGTACTTGGGTCCTTTTTTCGCCATACCTAGGAATCGGAATAGGATCAACCATCAGCACAAATTTCATTGGACCGTTTCAATATAAAAGTTCCTTCCTTTTTCTAAGGTTTTGAATTGCATCACATGTACACGGTATATGTTTTGTTAGAGAATTGAAATATGTTGAAATTCCTCGTTCGTGAACAGTGTTTCTGAAATTTCTGAAATTTTGAATCTAGCCGTCCAACTTTTTTTATGCACACATCTCGAAACAGTTAATTTTTCTGTGCACACATCTCGAAACAGCTCGACGGCTGAATTTGGAAAAGCAGAAATTTCAGAAACACTGTTCACGAATGAGAATTTCAGCAAATTCGTTTCCTTTCTTAGAAGCTCAAATGACTTCACCGCCTTTGATTTTTTTTTTTCTCCATGAACATGTTACTGCGACCACAAAATCGGTGTTCAATGCATTTAACATTATCAAATATCAAAAACAAAATTCCGGTTTTTTTTTGTCGGGAACGAAATTAGAAAATTATAATAGGAAATCTGATTTGTGGATGAGATTTAAAATCAAGTCTTTATAATTACAAAAGTAAAATTCAAATACATATTTAGCATTTTATAATAGACTAAATTATATATAAAAAAAGTTTTAGTATACATAATTAAAAATTATAGAAATTTTTTATGTATCTTTATGAATCACTGTAAATCCGTCCATTTTCATGATGCATTATTAAAAAGTTACTATTATTAATTTCAACTTTTTAAAAAAAAAAAGTTCCAGTACCTGCTTTCTTTTGAAAGAGAGATTTATTATTAGTTTGAACTTAAATAGACGTTTATCTAAAAAGTTGACTAACATTGGTAAAATTATGTTTTATGGATTTGAAGCATGGCTGATAAAATCTAAATTCTAATAATAAAACCCAAGTTGAGGTACCGGTAGCATGATGGGTATGTTCATTTTGGTACCGGAAACTTTGTGATTCTACTAAGGTTGTGTTTCAGAACTCACCGTGTAGAGAAAGGGGAAGGGACGGGGAGGAAGGTGAAGAGACGGAGCTCATCCCGAACAGTGTTTTCTCCTCTCCGCTCCCTCTCTGATTCTCTTCTTCTGGAGTAAGGGAACTCGCCCGGTTAGATCCGGTCTACCAAGCTCTCACCTCCGCACAGTACTTTCGCCATTCCCCTCCCTCCGCATACCCCGTCTAGAGCACACCCTAAAAGGTGACTAGATAAAAACAAAGATCCAAACATATCCGTAACTCCATATAGAAACGGGTAGTATCAAACAATAAGTGATTTTCTTCGAGAACTAACATTTGATTTAATGGAAAAGAAAACCAATTTTTAATTTAGTGGGGAAAAAAATTTTCAGACATCTTTCTCTAAAAAATAATAATAAGTGTTTTATATTTTTAAATTGTTTGACAAACATGTAATAGCGAAAATGAATTGACTATATGGATCAGATTCTAATTAGATTGTATATGTATTCGTTTTTACTTTTCGCTTAAGAATACAAATCAAATATTAAAAGAATATGAAGTAATATACAAATATAATTAAAATATTAAATAAAACTTGCAAAAATCTCAATGCATCTAATTTAATGTGAAATATTAGTTTTACTTGCGTCTATAAACAAATATAAATGTTATAAATAAAGTAACATTCATATCAGATACCCAATCACAAGAGTGAACAACACAGCCTGATAATTTGTTAATTGTAAGATTCCAATACCTCATGTTTTTCATCCCTCATCATACCTCATATTTTATATCTTCGTTTTCAAAGTCCAAATTGTCGATCTGAACCGTTCAATATGATATCCATAGTAAAATATGGTTGGAGATGAAATTTTATAATTTTTGAAATTTTTTACTATTTTTTAAAATAGATACAAAATCACTCTTTTTGAACCGTTAAAAAAACAGTGATTTTCTACCCATCTTAAAAAAATAGTAAATTTTTTCCAAAAATTATAAAATGTCATTCCCAACCATATTTTACTATGGATATCATGTTGAACTGTTTGGATCGACAATTTAGACTTTGAATACGAAGATATAAAATATGAGGTATAATGAGGTATAAAAGGCAGGAGGCATTGGAACCCTCCTCAAATACATACCTTACTAATCAAGTATTTATATTTTGAAAAATGTGGTACAAATAATTATTCATATCTGTATCCATTATTAAGATTCAAAATCATATAAATCTTTATCCGTTTAAATCAATATTCATATCTACAAATTTCGGATATCAAAATAACTTGATCACAAAAATCTGAATTGGCTACTATCATGCGACTTCTGCGGTTACTCTGTTACAATATCAATGTTCGGAAACAATAAAATAACATAAATAAACCTCACTAAGTCATCTTAGACACTATTCCATACGAAATGCACTTTATGCTCAAGATTGTATTTTATTTTATTTTATTTTGAGAAGTTTGACAGTGCCACTTTATGCTCAAGTTGCGAGTCCATGATTTGCTGGTTTGCTTCACACAAAATATAAAGTGCTCGTCACATCATTTTCTAAAAAGAACATGATATTTTAAACTGTAGAGTGGGAAAAATGGCACGGCGGAGCCGGCTCTGTCATGGAACGGCACAGTTACAGCATGGAACGGCACGGCACGTGTGTCAGTTACGTGCCGTGACTCGCGTGTTCTTTACCGTAACTATTCGCGTGCCGTGTTTATCTTTTGAAACCTTAGTACAACACGTGAAAGATTTAGTCACGACACAGCACAGCACGTAGTCACATGTAATTAGAACCATTAGATATTAATTTAACGGCGAATCTTGAATAAACTAACCTAAATTATGATTAAATGGTCACGCGAGTCACGTATGGTCAAGGCACGTTTAGGTACGGCGTGACTCACGTGGCGTGACCATTCGCGTGCCGTGACCACCCCTTAACAGTTTGGTCATTGCACGGCACGAGATCAAAGTCACGGCGTGTTAGTCACATCACAGCATGACACGTTTTTTCCACTCTATCCTCGTGGCTACAAAGACCTTAAAAATTCAAGAGGGTGCAAAAAAATGAGAAAAAGAGAATCAGTTCCCTCCCAAATGCACTGCACAAATGAAATTGTTCATGCAGTCATTGCCTTCAGCTCTCCCTAACAATGATAACCAGGAAACATAATAACAGAATTTCGAAAGCAACCAAAAAAAATTTTAATCACTGAGGACACAATAAATTGAGTTGAGAGATGTACTAGTAGGAGTCTGGTCAGAATATACATACGGTTTAAGTTTCACAAAGTTAGAAATGAACTAGATATTCACAACACGTCATGTCAATCAGCTATGAACCCTCTTTCTTCATTATATTGCGCCATTTGTCCTTGAGATCATTTGGTAATCTAGTTTGATGAAATACATTTCGATAACATTCTAAAATTGCACTCCAAGGAATTCTCCCATCAGCTGTGACCCCAATTTTTTGCATCCCTTCCTGCATAATAACAGAATAGCCTCCTCAAATTTGAAACAGACAAAAAAAATACATTCATTAATTTCAGTAGTGCTCAAGAAATATATATATGGGGTGTGGGGTGTTGCAATTCTTAATTTCTGATAAAGCCTCAAAACTTTGAACTTAGACAATATAAAGGTTTGTCTGGTACTAACATAGAAACAACAACAACACCACCCAAGGCTTTAGTCCCAAACAAGTTGGGGTAGGCTAGAAGTGAAACCCAATCATAATCATAAAGTCAAGGTAGATAGTAATAAAATAGTAATAAAAATAATAATAATAGTAGTAATAGTAGTAATAGTAGTACTGACATAGAAATCAAAGATTACAACCTGAAGGCACATAAATGTCAAACAAATAAGAAAAATGGTTAATCCTAGTAGTGATGATTACAAAACGTACTCTAAGAGCTTTTTCCTCTTCAGCTGACCAGGGAAGCATGTTGCGTCTACGAGGAGCTACAACCTTATTTGAACTGAGATGGAACAAGCAAAACATATCGACTTCAGTTACAAAAATTGTGCACTAAAAATATTGAAATTGCACTAGAAGAATGAAAGAAAAAAAATATCAACTTCAGTTACATAAAGTGTACATCTTTTCTTTTTCACTTATACTATTCTCAGTTGAGGTTCTAAAGACTTCTTTGAACCAGCATTAATTTGTACAGACATGTACTCCACCAGTTTGGTCACGACAGACCAGAAAGTACCAGTCAGATTATAAGCTCCTTTGGTTAGGTCCAAGAATTGCAAATGTGGCCAGGCATAACAGCATTGTAAGGTATGTCCAAAAAATTACAATTGTTGGCTTGGTCTAAAAGTAATGGAAGGTATTACAAGTAATCAAAGGTATCAACAAAAATGTCCAACTAAGCCCAAAAATTTTACTCAACAAACTACTTCAACTGTAAATATGGTGAAAAAATAAAAGCGAAACAGCAGCCTTACTAACGAGGTGTTGGTCTGCGCCTCTTTCTATTTGCATCTGCATTTATTTTATCTTCTTTTCTCTCATTCCCCGTCTCTTCGTTCATCGGCACTGCTGCAGGGCTCCCAGACGTGGCCCCTGGACCTGACTTAACATGTATATATTTATCTAGCCGTATAAATGCCGAGTCAGCCTCACGCTTCTTAGCCTCCTCGCGTCTCTCACAAAGCATATCCCTATCTTCTGATGCATTTCTGCCATTAGATTTGACCTGTTTCTCCTTCCTCTTACCATTTTTGTCCACTCTTCTTCTGCTGTCTCCTGAGTCTGATTCCGAGCTCGAAGAAGCATCCCCAGAGCCGGCAAGAGTAGCATCACCGTTTTCACCCTCTGCTGTATCATCATCACTAAATACAACCTTTTTGCCCTCTCTCTTACCAGTTATGTTCTTTTCAACTTTTTGTTTTCCTCTCTCGCCCTTTTCTTGGTTTTGATTTTCCTTCATTTTGAGGAAGGAGGACAGACTCTTCCTAGCAAGGGAAAACACCTTTTTAGCCCTGGCACATGCATGCGCAGCTCTAGAACACGCACAACAGGGGCAGTAAAACCGGCCTTCTTTGTCAAAGCTGCTTGCGGTGGTCATAATGCAGCTCTCATGCACAGTTATTCCACAGCCTTTTCTAGAACAAGTCAACAATTGACCTCCCTTGTTACATACAATGCACTGGTTCTGTTCTGAGAAGGGTATCGGAGAGCCCATAAAGCTCTCACTATCACTCGGGTCATCTAGAAAATCAGCATTGGACCTCAAATTATTATCATTTTCATTTCTGGAGGGTTCAATTGGAATGCTCGTCTTTGGGATAGGTTCTTTAGGCTGTAATAATAGAACAGAAGTATAATTACAGAAATAAGTAGCAAATAATTGATTATATCATGTATATAAGAAAGAAAACACTTCATATGAGCTCCTAAAGACCCACACCCCCCCCCTAAAAAAAAAGATCATGGATAACATAAAAGATGGAATCACCTAAACACCTTCGGAAAATATGATCTGAACCTCTCCTCTCTCATAAATTCTCTAAAATACCCTAATTAACCTTAACCCGTTGATGATGATAAATAAGCACCTTTTGCATAAAATGGAGCAACTCAGCAAGCGGGGGTACAGGGCATATATCTTCTGCTTTGGCAGGACATAATGATATTGAAATTTTTATGTGCTACAAAATGCATGATTTACCGCTAAAAATAACATCAGAGTGGCATGTAAAGTACCTCTTCGACTGATGTCTTTGACACAGCATCTCTCCTCTTCAGAATAAACTGATTCATGTCATCACTTAAAGGCTCACTCCTCGCTGCTTCTAAATCAGATACATTTCCTATCTGGCACAATAACTAATGCGTAAACAGAAATAAAAATATATGTAGCTCTCATCTTCAAAATGTATGAAGTCTCTTTTACATCAATCTACCAAATAAGCTGAAGTGATCCTTAAAAGCCACATTATGGCTAAATAACTAAATAAGTCCCCCAAGATACTTATTCGCTAATTTTGAGGTGTTCAACTTGAAAAGTAAAAGAAAGAAGAAAAGAAAAAGAGTACCAATATTGTGGGATTAATTTCTTGCAAAGGTTCACTGGCTGTCTTATCAGTATCAAGGGCATTCTGAGAAGACAAGTTTTGCGAGGCATCATTGTGCATAGCCCCTGCCGTACCAGCTAACCTAGGGCTGGTAATCATCTCCTGTTCTTCGTCCACAATATTATCTTCTTGCCTATGACTTGAAGAAGAACCGTTTTCCCTTGTGGAATGCAGTTTAGCATTAGCTCCTGAAACAGATTCTTTCAACTGAAATAAAAAGGAAAGAAGAAAGATTCATTTTGTCAACACAAGGTATTTACCTGGTACATGAATAAAGACCCACTATTTACGAACTAAAGCGGTGGATATGCTGGTCTAGCTATCGATTTGACTTTTTTTAGGTTTAATTGCAGAAATGCGTATTACCCTGAACTAATTTAGGTTATTTGGATAGCACTTATGGTGGCATGTTGAATCTCAACTAGTCTGACTTGTACATTAGTTGTGGTCCAAACATTATTACTGCCTGTTACCGTGCATTCAGAAAAGGCACCAGTATATTCCACCTAACACATAAAACAGCTAACTTAATTACCAGATCAATAGAGGGTTTTGGCAATGCAGATCTCTTCTGTGAAATAAACTGTCTTATGTGATCGCTAACTGGTGCAATTCTACTTTCTGAGGGTTGACATGGATCTGTAGGCTGACAAATAACATAAGAAAAAGAAAAAAAAGAAATCAGCTATACCAAATAATCAGTTAAAGAATTACCTTTTTAAATTTAATTTAAAAGTAGCTCTTATGATACGAGCCATGCTCTCACCTTAATTTAAAAAGAGCTCTTATGATACGAGCCATGCTCTCACCTCTAACAATCCCCCCCACCCCCAATTACTGATATTATAGTAGTTGGTGATAAATTTTATGGGAACATTTCATCCCTATTGTAACTGGTATGCCTAGAATACTCTCATGCACTCAATATAACATGAAAATTCTCCTTGTAGCTCTCCTTCTGCCACTTTTTTCAGTCTTTTTCAAAATAAAAAAAAATTCTTGGGTAGTTTTATTCTCTGTAATGAATGAATGAATGCTAAATAGTTACAATTTTCAATGAACATGCAATGCTCATGATGTCGGGCAAGCTCAACGTTCAGATACATCATTTTGAAACTTAGATTTTAATTTGAACTCAACAGTGCAGTTGGGAAAGATACTGGACACAACAACTCTAATCATTGCCCTTAATTAACAGCAAAAAAATAAGAAAGTAGAGGATAATATTAAATGAAATTGCCCCAGAAAAAAAAAAAAAAAAAAAAAAAAACAAGAAAAGGGTTTTTATTCATGTACCCTTGTCAAGTTCTGACAAAGAAACTCTACAGTGGATTGTGGGATCTCTGTAGTACCGCCCGTGTTATCCTTCGTACCTACATTACCTCTACTCGCACATTCCTCAAGATATCTCAACGCGACTCTCTCTTGTACCGATTGAGGAGCATCCGTGTAAAAATTGGGAACTCTATTGACCAACTCTGAAATAGAATGGAAGTAGAATAGAAAAAATTAAAATCGAAAATCCGACCAGAGTCATAAATAAAAGATAAAGATGTATATATATTGGCATTTGGCAGTCAGGAAAACCTTTGAGGAGAGGAAGCTCAGCTTTGGAGTCGGCTAGGGTTTCAATGATATAGTACCATCCGAGAGAAAGGGGCGAAGCCATGAACAGCGGGAGAGAAAAGAACTTGGAAAGGGTTTTTCGTTTTCTGAAGTATGATTTTGCTCGCCGCACCCGCAGGGGTATTGAATGGGGATTCACACGAATCTCAAAACATACACTCTACAGTCTCCATAGGCACCGGATTGAGTTTGACCCAGATACATTTAATCTGGGCTGTCCATTTTAATTTGCTTGAGTCAGGTACCTGGGAGGTACGTATCCATTGAGTGGGATCCGGAAAAACAAAGCAGAGTCCGCTCTTTCTATCCCAACCATTCAAAATTTTCCCTTCACGTATCTCGATAAAGAAACTTTTTCATACACAAATCTCAACGAATTTGAATGGTTGGGATCGGAAAAGCAGCAGAGTCCGTTCCGTATTGAATGAGGAGACTATGTATTTCACCTCCGCCGGCCGGATTGGTCCGGATTCTGATCGGACGGTCCCTACCAAAACAATACTATTCTACGCACTCCTCAGTTAGGATACTAAAGTAACTCAAAATTTGAGCTTGGCTCCGGGCCGTCCGATCAGAATCTATATATATTTAGAAGCCGAGCAGGGTCACAATTTTGATCGGACGGTCCTAATCCAAACTCAAATTTTGTTTAAGTCAGCATTAGCTGGATTTTGTTTAGGTCGAAAATTAAATCATTCCAATTGGTATGGGTTACAAGCTTCAAATATATTAATCACGATTCTAGTTTCCGAATTTTTTTTTCAATAATACAGAAAGAAATATTTTAATTTTTCTTACAATCGCTAAAAATCCGGCCTGAAAAATGTTAATCATGATTATTTGTCGCAGTCTTTCTAATAAATCAAATTATATAGTATTCCATCTATTTTCAAAAAAATTAATAAAATATTACTAATATTTCAATAAAAAAAATTATAAACATTTATGTTTAATTAAAAAAATTAGAACCGCAAAAAAAATTTTGCAGTTTTGGATTTCCAAAACCAAAACCTCAAATTTTTTCCAAAACCGTAATTTTTTTTTGCAGTTTTAGACGGAATTACCGCAGAAAAATTTCGCAGTTTGGACATATTTCGAAATTCCTCCGCATAAGGTGTAGATTTTGAAATTTTATATTTTTTTTGGATATATAATAAAAAAAAATTATGTCGCAAAAATTGTTACCATCGTAATTTTCTATTTAATGTCGCAAAATTATAAAATTTATTTATTTTTACGAGTAATACTTTTACATAAAATTATATGATTTTTAAATTTTATTTTATACTAGATTAAGTGGTCAATAGATAAATAATTTAGTTAACTATGACATGCTAAATTCAATATATACATTTTTGTTATATCTTGATCTAGTTTAAAATAAAGACATAATTTTATGTAGATGCATCCGACTTTTTTTAATGCCCTCAATTAAAAAATAACAAATATGTCCTCAATTTTCTGAAAAATTGAAACTGCCCCAACCGCCCCATTGTGGGACAGTTCTCTCTTCTTCTTTTCTTGAAAAATCTCAAAATGAAAACAATAAACTAAATTTTTGATAAAACACTAAACTAAATCTCATCGATTGTCTTTTTTCTTAATAGCATATCTTAAATCTGAATACCAAAAACACTAAACTTAATTTCAAAATTAAAACATTTACATGAATACATTTAAACTAAAAAAAAATAAAAATATAACAAAAAAAATTCTAGATTTAATACTTTATACACTTAAATGAACAATGTTTAAGAAAAAATATCACATATTATTAGTTACATGAATAACATTCTATCTAAAAAAATTGAAAATATAACATAAAACCTTAGATATGAGACTTCATATATTTACATGAACAATGCTTAAAAAAAAGTATGGTAAAGGACAAAAAAAATAAAAAATTAGAAATGAAAAATTTAATCGGAAACTTCAACTCAAATTTTGAGGCTCTATCTCGCCTGTTTACGAGAGATGTCTTATCTCTTGCCCTAGTATTGCCTGTTTACGAGAGCTGTCTTAGATAAATACATGTGGAACCTACATATGCTTTAGATATGAGAGAAATGACTTACAAAAAATAGATACAAATGCATTATAACATAAAGACACGGATCGATGACTTAGTGCTAAGATCACGGTGTGTACACTATATATCTGGAGGGGTGTATCGCCGACAACCCTCATGAGTGGGTACCGCTAGAGTGAGGAGGAGAAGCTGCTAAAGTTCAATATATCTTGATTAACTAATTTGTAAGTTACTATAGGGTGAGGAGGAGGAGCCGCTAGAGTTCAATATCTCCACAGATTTTGGCACAGAGGGAGATAGACTGTATTCTCAGGATTACAATCCGATCTAGACAGAACTGCTTGCCTATCAGCCAGGGTATGTTCGGACAGAGCCCTTCCTGCAGTTTCCTGGGTCCTCCACACAATAGGCATCGTATCCTTCGCTTCATGATGACCCCATAGACAGACAAGCGTTTTTATTCTCGCAGGGTTAGTCTAGACAGACTACGGTTTTTAGTCCTGGAGTCCAGTAGACATCCGAGATTGAGGAGGCTGTTCAGGAAAATGATGTCTAGGCGGAGGACGACGACTCTCCAGACTCATCAAATACTACCGAGACGCCACTATCCAGGCGAGATCGGGAGTTCAGGAAGAATAAGAAAAAGGACGATATTTAGTCCTGACCCATAAATTTTGATTTGTACTTTGTTAGATATTTTGTCAGATACTGGGACTTATTTGTTAGATACTGTCACTTATTTATTTTGTTGCTTTGTTATTTATTTTATTTGTTGTTTTGTTATTTATTTATGTTATTCATTATATCATTGTTTCTTCGTACACAAATGATATTCCAAACGAACGACATTTTCAAAATATTTGATCCAATATTTTACCAATAGATGACATTTAAAATAAATAAAACAATTTTAAAAACAAAATCCAAACAAATAAAACAATTTTAAAAACAAAAACCAATACAAAAATAACATATTTCTGATTAAACAAAAGGGGTGTCACTGGGACATTGAGCAGCCCCTGCGACCGCATCAGGATTGTGCGGACCCCATTGTTTAAACCGCATAACACCAGAGCAGTTGAGTAGAATTAGAAAAATCCAGAAACAGGAGTGTTTTGTTTTTTTTAAATGTTATATATAAAAATTTCGGGGTGGAATGTTAGCCTCTAACAAAATTTACCGAAAATTTGTTTTAATATCCAAAATCATTAATTAATTTCACAATCTATCCACTTTTGTGCATGACTTCCAGAAATTACCAAACCGCAAACTTTGTTTCCGGTTTGAAGCCCTCTTTCCTCAAACTTTGTTCCCGGTCCCTGCCCCATAAAACCGCAAACTTTGTTTTCGGTTCTGGGAACCGAAGACTTTGTTTGTGGTTTCATCAAAAGAACTTTGTTTCCAGTCCCAGAATCTAAAACAAAGTTTGCAGTTTTATGAGACAGGGACCAGGAACACTTTTGATGAAACCGCAAACAAAGTCTCCGGTTCTTAGAACTAGAAACAAAGTTTGCGGTTTTATGGGGCAGGGATCGGGGACAACGTTTGCTGAAAGAATACTTGAAATCGGAAACAAAGCTTACGGTTTGGTCATATTTCTGGAAATCCTACGCAAAAGTGGGTAGATTGTGAAATTAATTAATGATTTTGGATATTAATAAAAATTTCGGCAAAATTTAAACAATTTTTCTTACCACACGAAATTGAAGCAATATTATCCAAAATAAAATTTCCATCTAAAATCAATATGTATACTAAATTTGCAACTTTTAAACTTATAACTGTTACTCTGCTTTTTATCAATAAAACAAATTATATACATCCGATACTTAAAAAAATAAAACGCACAAGTAAAAAGAAAATCGATGAGAATCACAAAACTAAATTTTGTGTATTTCCCACAAGACCCAAAGCATTAGAACCCTTATTCCTCAAAAGCACCCTTAATTGATTAGATTCCAAATCAAACATTAATTGCTTCCTTTGTTTGAACCCTAATTGCCTTTGGAAATTCCACAAACCCCTTGATCCCTCTTTTAATATGAGGGTTCTCTGCTTCCTTCCTCTTGTTCACCCCTTCATTGCATGAGGTTAATCATTCCGGTAGCTTTAGTTTTTCATGTTTCTTTGCATGTGCCATTAATTCAGAATAAAAGTATTCATGCGCATGCATGTTATCAATTTAGTGCAACTTTGGATTGCTCCAGTTGGGGTTTATCAAAGGCCCAATCGGCCAATCCAATCATTTACAAACCTACACTACTTTATTGGATTTTATAAATGAATGAAAATAGACTTTATTTATTAACAAACATGGATGTAAACTCATGCATGAACCAACAGTACAACACGATGCACATGAAAATAACGACACAGCATACATCAAACAGAATACCAAGAAAGCACTAGAAATTTTCATCTTAAAACAACCAACCCACAACAGATGCAATTCTACCTATGACCCCGTCACCTGCTCGATCTTGTGTTGTGCCGACTCCTTGATATCCCATGCCTTGGTCGCGAGCCTCTCCCTTGCATGATCAAGCTGGCCAGCACCAGGTGGGGATTTGCCAGTCAAATACCGGTACATCCATGTCAGTACCGACAAGGCTGCCAAACCAAATCCACCAGAGGAAGCAAAACCAAGCACAAGAAGCGTGACGGATATAGCAGCCGGTACCAGCACCGGACTGAAAATAACCAAGAGCGGCGTGGCGACTACTAGTGCTATTACTGTACCGGTCAGAGTCAAGCCCGATATTAACAGCAATGCGCCACCGATTGTGCCGGCGATTACCGCCTTGAAGACGGATGTCATCATCGGCTCATTTCTGGGCAGTATTTGCTGGTGTTGGCCTAACCTATAGCTAACAGGGTCTGCCATAGATGAAGTGCTTTTGGGGATTTTGATCAACTTGGGAGAGGGAAGAGATTATAAGGGAAGAAGGGGTTTGACACGTTGAGAGATACGTGGCAAGGGAATACTGTAAAGAGGCGAGAGAGGGACACGTGTGCGGTGTGTGTCATGTGTGTGCGTGTGTGTGAGAGAGAGAGGATTCGAGGCAGATTCGCAAATTTTGGATCCGTATCCTCTGCATTAACTCAAAAGAGAATCTTTTGAGTTAATGAATTTTTCAACCGTTTGATTTTAAACGGAGATAATCCGGCTCGTGCCTATAACATAGGAGCTCTTTAATATTAGTGCAGATCTAGTTCGCACGAATTTTAAAACAGATCGGATGGTCGAGATTCATTAACTCAAAAGATTCTCTTTTGAGTTAACGCAGAGGATACGGATTCGCAAATTTTGGGTTGGTCTGCATGGAGGAACAGTGTGCAAATGCTGTTGGTATGGGTTTGCCTTGGTTGGGCTGGGCTGGGCTGGGCTAGGATGGGATGGGCTTGTCGTTTAAGGTAAGAAATTGTCACAATGTTCTTGTTTCAAAGCCTTAGATAAAAATAGGCTAAGCAGGTAGCAATTTCGATTTTATTTTGGCTTTATAAATAAGGGTGAGATATTTTGATGATATATAAGCTTAACAATTTTTACAATTTTAAAATAATTTAAAATTTTAAAATTTGACGTTTTAGAAATATGATATATATATATAGAGTAGAACTAGGGTGTTCCTAAGCTCACCAAGCCTCTTGTGAGCTCAACTCCAAAATCTATCGAATTGACTTCAAACAGCATTTTTAAACCGTTAGATGTTCAATCTATATTAAAATGTGCTTGGAGACCAAATTTTACATTTTTGAGAATTTTTTTACTATTTATTAAGTCGGTTTGAAACCCGTTGTTTTTATTAAAATTCTGCACCATTGAAAAACAACGGTTTCAAACCGGCTTAATAGATAGTAAAAAAATTCCAAAAAATGTAAAATTTGGTCTCCAAGCACATTTTAATATAGATTGAACATTTAACGGTTTAGAAATGTCGTTTGAAGTCAATTTGATAGGTTTTAGAGTTGAGCTCACGAGAGGCTTGGTGAGCTTAGGAACACCCTAGTTCTACTCTATATAACATTTATATAATGTACTTAAAAATTAAGAGAATTTGATCTATGATTTATCGTTTATCAAATAACTTAAAATTATAACAGTTTTTTTACGGTATTTAATGGAATATTGAATGACACTAAAATTGTATGAAATTTAATACATAACGAAAATATATCTAGTATTTTCTGTATTTTTAAAAGTTTAAAAATTAATATAGAAATATACAGTTAAAATTATAAAAATATTAATTATCAAGAAATTCTCTTGATGTTTCCTTCTAATTGAATAGTATTGTTTTTTAACACTTGGAATAATTCAACAGAGAAAGAGGAATTCTTTGGCAATTGAGAATTTGAAGCGATATGTATGGTGTAATATTAATAATAACTACAAATAATAATAATAAAATCAAAATCCCGCGAAAATAGTAAACAAGCCAAGGTTCTACAAATGATGTATCCCAAGGTTCTTCAAACTAAAATAATAATAATAATAATAATTTTTCATAAAAAAAACCGTCCTACTTTTAAATAAAAAAAACCGGGTTCCTGGCTGCCTTTAGAGTTTAGATAGAATGCATTTTTGGTCCCGGGGTGGAAAGGTGAGGTGACATCGCTTCCTACAATCCTCTCTAGCATACAGCCTGTAAAGATCATGCTGCATGCATGCATCTATGTGCTTCACTCGAAAATCTAATGTACTGTAGTCTGTAGATCAGCATACACTAGAACCAAAAAAAAAACTATGGATACACTGGTAACAGTAATACAGTCAGCATACAGTAGAACCAAAAAAAACTATGCATACACTGGTAACAATAATACAGTCAGTGGCAGATCCAAGAAGGATCAAGAGTAAGCAAGTGTTTATTTCTGGATTCGAAATTTTTCTTAAATCTAGTGGTATTTCATACTTGTATTTATCTTTGGATGGATATAATACCTATTTCTGGATTTAATTTATTGTCCAATAGAAAAAAATTGTGCGAAAAAGAAAGTCAGCCCAAACTGATTCACATAAAAGAAATACAGAAAAAAAAGATGCAGTTCGATTCGTTACTCTAGAAGAATCGTTGATTTGTTAAGAGAAAAAAAAGATCCGCTACCAAGGATATAAATATGTACCGTGTCGTGACTAGTCACGTAGTAACTTGGATTACATGTTGTGTCGTGACCAAATTTGGAAGGATAGTCATGACACGTGAATGGTCACAACACGTTAATCACACGTGACCGGTCACATTTGTCATGTTTAACTATTTTTTTCTTATTTATTTAAGATTCAATATTCGATCAAGATCTAACGGTCATAATTACACATGACCATGTGTCATGCTGCGATCAAATCTTTTGTGTGACGTGCCTGTCGTGCCAAATTTTTGAAAGATGGTCACGCCACGTAACTAGCACACGTGCTGTGACGTATTCGGTCGTGCCGTGACTTTTTTAGATCCCTATTCACTATTCCGATCTGATTCGTCAGGAGAAAAAAAAATTATATTCTTGTCAATATTTTGTACCTACCCTGACCAACATCCTGGATCTGCCCTGAATATAGTATATAGTAATCAGTTTAGGTTATTCAGATATGCTCATAGATCTAATAAAATGCCAAACCGTGCATCTGTGATCAAATCGAGCTATAAGCCAAAAGGCCAAACAAGTGAAAAGGCTACTAAAACAGCTGGAGATGCAATCGGCATTTATTCTCCCACTCAAATTAGCTTGTCGTTGAGCTCATCTCTTCGCTCCTAAGCTACCCCTCACCTACCAAAAGTGTGAAAACAAAATCCTAATCTTCTACTTGTTTATTTTTCTTCCTTTTTTCTGGCATGGTTGGTGGCTGCAGTTGATTCTCTGCCACCAATATATCCCCATGTACTGCATGGCATTTAGTGCATGCTTCTTGTCTCTTTCGTCTCATAATGTTCATTAGTGGAGCGAACAACAATAATACTGTGATTTTTGCATTTTTTTTTTTCTTTCAAGGGGCCATCTGATCGTTTCTATTACTCAATCCTTGTAATCATAGTTAGATTTTTGTTTTCCTGTTAGAAGGCTTGTTTAATCTTTTCTGTTATCCATATTCCATATGGTTCGGTTCTTACACAATTCATATATAAGAATACATCCAGAGTACATATATAGACCAAATCAAGATTTCTATCTTTTCTCACAAAAACTCTGAGACATGTTCACGACAAAAAGCAAAACTGAATTTATCTACAAATCAATCCCCCCTTCCAATTCTTACCTGAAATATAGCTAGCTATATATATTATATATATTTTCATCTTATACAACAGAAGGGTCAAAAACCCACTTTACCAGTACAAAAAAATGACCTTCTGTCAGCACACGTCAATTTTAATGAACCGACCCAGCCCGTCTACAAACAGTCTCCAGTACCTCCACAAACAAAGCTGAGAACCCAGTAATGGCCTGAAACACACCCGGCAGACCCGTTTGGATATTATTGAGGGTCATCGACCTAGTCACCTCTATAGCCTTAGAATGCCTTGTCATCTCATCCTCTACTTTCCTTCTAACCAGTGCAAGCTCAGCCTTTTTCTCGGCAAGCGGGTCCCGGGCATCAAAGACTTGCCCATCAACCTCACGCCCACTACCCGGTAGTGCAAGCCCAATCATAGAATATGACTGGTAATACTTCTTTTCTATACCTCTTAGTGCCTTGGCCTTCTTCTCCAACTCTTTTGATAAATTATCTGCCCGTTTTTTCACCTTTAACTCCTCGGCTTGTTTACTGTAAATAACATGTATCACATTCATGAAGGATTTAATGGCCTCTGATGCAACAGTGTCAGGAAGACGGTCCAGTGCTTGTTTCCACTCGTCACAAAATGCAGTTAGTTCAAGGGAAATAGGGGTTGAGTGGTCTTTCTTGGCATCGTCAGTGGTGACCTGAAACAGGGTTAGCTTGAGCCAGCTGTAAAGGGAGCGAATATACTCGCGCTGGTACTTGATCAAACGGCCAAAGGCAGAGTGCCAGCTGGCGACGGCAGCCTCAAAGTCACGAGTTGCCATGCGCTGGAGGTCAGAGGTTGGCTCGCCAGTTGCACAGTTTACCAGGCCGCGAACTTGCTGCACTATGTTGTTTTGTATCTCATGAAACTGGTGCATTGATCTCCACATCTTCAAAAGCCTAAGTAATCAGGATTATTATAAGCACTCACTTGGGTAATAAAGCATTGAATAGCCTGGAGTAACCATGAATAAACTTAATTTGTTTGTAAATTTTTCAGAAATTAAATTCTAGAAGGTCACAAGTTCTTCGAGGATATTTTGGTAATTTACACACTCAGTTCTTCTCGCCTTTACAATTGTCTAATTAACACAAACTTACCTCGACACATTCACACAACCAAACCAAAAAAGAAGTCTTCCAACAGTGCATCCTATAAATTTGGATAAGAAAATGAAATTCACATGGGCTGTAACAGTAAAAGGACACATATAAAAACAACTTACGCATAACAGAGCTCGACAAGTTGAGGTGCCAGCTCATTGTCCCGAACAGTGAGGATGGCAGAAGAGGTGGTAGTAACAGCTTGAGATGTGACGATGATTAGGGATTGAAGCCTCTTTATGGCAGTTTTAGTTTTGTCCAGCTTGACATCATCTTTTCCTCTGTACTCCTGACTCTGTAGTGTAGATAGCTTCTTCTCATGCTCTATCTTCACACTCTCTTTTGCCTGATTTAACATATTTGCATAAAATCATAAATTAATATGAATTATCTATAAAAAAAAAACATCTCACAACATCTAGTGTTTGGTACTAAAAACATATTGCAGGGTTTTCTTTATTTTAGTGATAAAATATTTAAGAGTCAGATGACATTTAAAAATCTCAAGGCAGATACCAATTCAAATATCAAGTCCAAGCAAAGTTATTACATAACAGCCCTTTTCAAAGCCCAAGTAAAAGAATAGTGGCATCATGTTCAGAAGATGTCCTGACATTGGTATGAAAAAACCACACAACTCGAGCACTTGTTGCTCCTACCCTTTTCATTAACTTATCCCACAGGATCAGATTCCTCCATGGTTAAAAGCAACCGAATCCAACTATCAATAACAAATTAGGTTGAGCTAACAACCTCAACCCCACCCCCACCACCCCCCCCCCCCCCCCCCCCCCCAAACACACAACAACCCCTCCCAATCATTAAAAAAATCAATGGAGGACAAAAAAGAATTTCATTTTCAACTGCGTAAACATGGAGCTTAATTCCTGGGGCCACAGTAGCTACTTTATTCAGCAATAAACCGTTTCTTGAAGAACAAAGAGAAAGACAAGTGGGATGCCTTTATAGATCAATTGGATGGCCTACTTATGAATAAATGTTTGAAAGAATTCCATTTAAAGCATCCCCACCACACCACATGCATGCCTCATCTGTAGCCTCCAAGATATGAAGTAAATAAAATAATAAAACTGTACACCTGTTTCTTCTAGTTGTTACTTTACCAATTAACTAAACCCAGAGCTCCTTGAAAGATATAGACAAATAAAACCTCCCTGCATGCACGTATAAATTCCCAAATATCATCCATAGTATAACTTCAAACTGAAGGTTTGGACAGCATAAAAAAATAGAGAAATTCAAGCTTCAAAGAAACTGAAAGTTTCAGTTTGATAATTCACCAAAGACACTTCTGTGAATAATTACCAAAAAATCATATTATTGCAGCTAGATAACACCTAGAATGACAATATACTCCATTTGCCACAGCATGTCCACATTTCATAAAAACCCAACCATCACTACAGTACATCCTGCATGCCAGCTGCCACAACCAAACCAGCTAATGAGATATACTGGTACAACCTCTGAAGTTCATAGAAGTGTAGGAATGATTTAATGTATTACTATGCCAGCTAAAACCAACCAAGAGAAGTATACAAGCTAAAGGAAGATATCAAGATGCCTATCCTTCTATTACTAATTTCTATAGTGAAATTAGACAAAAAAAAAGGCGCATGGAGACCATATACTCCACTTTCTTATTATGGACAATAAAATCACCAGAAACAGAGCCAAGCTCAATTATTGTCAGACATCATGACCCAATCGCTATGTATGAACTGATTCCATACTCTATACTAGCATTTTATTGACTATCACAAGACAATAAACAACATTGCATTCCCTATAATTAAACAATACTAAAATTTCACTGTAATTGCAATTGAAACAAAAATGCCTTGTCTAGGATCTACATACAGAAAATTCATATCAAGCAGGGAACGAATTTCTGCAATGATAAATTATTATAAATATAAACATAAAAATTCTGTGAAAATTAGATTAAAAATTTACCTTAACCTCCTCATAGAGCTTCTTCTCCCAAGCAAGGAGCCTCTCCAAGGTGGACCCATGACTTGTGCTGCCTCCTGAGTCCTGCATAGCGCCCGTATCAAGCTGGTACCTTACCGCCAATGGTGGTTTCGAGCTCCATGTAGATGATAATGCACTAAGCACACTATTTGAGTGGTACACAGTCTCTGCAGCAAGAAACCGGTCTTAACATGAGATATCTATTTCTTTTCAGCTCGCTGACACAGCTACACACAATTCCAGACACAAACATCACTTTGACAAATCCCAATCAAGCAAAAAAATAACAATTACTCACTCTTGAGCTGACTAAAGCTCCGGTCAAGCTGTGCCCGACCCGTTTCTAGAAGCTCTGACACAGCACTGCCAGCCTCGGCCGCCTTGACAAAGTACTCCTCGATTGAGGCTGCAATCTCAGCCAACGTTCGGTGGTGCACAGCAGCGCCAGGTCCAACGGTCAGTGCTGATGAAGGTGGCACAATTTCCGATGTTGGAGCTGATCTGCCCATCTCTTGTACGGATTGAACACCATACCCGTATCCGTATCCATACGCCTCTGATCGTGATCTCGTCTCATCATAGCCATCGGATCTAGATCTGGTGGAAGAGCTCGATGTGGATGTGTATCTCTCATCCCATTCTCGACACGTCATGTCGTCATTGTCTTCTTGTTGTCGCTTGAGCTGATCGTTGTACATGTATTGATCCTCTTGTTCTTCAAAATCGTCTTCTCCTCCTCCTCCTCCTTCTTCTTCTTCATGATCATCAGAGAACTCATCTTCTTCTCTGAGATCGTGTTGATACTGCTGGTGTTGTTGATTTGCGGCTTCCATCTCGGCTTTTCTTCTCTCAAAGTACTCTGAATCAGGAGGAGAAGGTGGATAGAAGTTCTCCCAATCCCAAGCTGAAGACGCCATTGACGGGGTTGATGCGAGATTACTTCGATTTGCGTAGTTGATATCACCTCGTTTTCGTGTAGAAGGCGCGGGGCTTGAATCCGAGAGTATATGGGGTAGTTTGAATGAATGCGGTGGCGGATTTGGATTTGGATTTGGATTTGGATTTGTATTGGGCGGCTGGCGGGAAGAACTAGTCGATTGGGTGAGAATATGTGGGAGATTGGTGGCGGAGATGGTAGGTGAAGCATGGGAGTAATGAGGAGCTAGAGGTGGCGGCGGTGGCTGAGGAGTGGGGGGAGGGAGTGAGGAGGAAGCAGAGATGGTGGTGGTAGCAGCTGTTTGGTGTTTGTGAGCGAGGAGGAGGACGGGAGGGGTGGAGTCGGAGATGGAGAGGAAAGGTTCCCCAGCGGCGAAGCGGGAGAGGGAGGCGGCGGCGAGACGCATGGAGCGAAGGTAGTCGGCGTGGGCGGAGGCGAGGAGCTGGCGAGAGTGCACCGCCTCTTTCATGAGGCGGCGCCGCTCCTTGCACCGCCGGACGGTGTCTTCGTTCTCGATCCGCGACGCTGCGCACCCCATCGGAGCTTCGCGAGCAGAGAGTGGGGTGGTGTGAGGAATGAGAATGAGGGGAAAGTGACGGGGGTCGAAACTCGAAAAGGAAATGCAAACGAGTGGGTTTTACTTTTATTTTAAAAAGGCTTAAACCTCTCTCTCACAGTCTCACACTCTCACTCAACTCTAATCCAGTTTAAAATATACTTACTGGCTAGTTGCTCTCAGTTTGGAGCATTTAAGGTCTCGTTCAATCGTACGGACAATGTTGAAGATCCGTAGTGAAGCGTAGATCTGGACCGTTGGTTTGTGTCTCAGATCCGGACTGTGTTGCCTGATTGCCTCAGCCTTTCAATTTACATGGTGAATTGACCCGCCCCCAATTACATTTGATTACGGAGGAAAAGCTTGACTTAACCCGTATTAAGTCAGAATTAAATAATGAGCCGAAACGTGGCATTGATCTGTTCTGTTTTCACACCGGCGGATCTAATTAACTTAACCGAAAAAGTACAGGTGCTTAGTGCGTGCGCTGCTTTCCCTTGGGATGTAATTAACAAAGTTTAGCATCGCATCGGATTCCATTCCATTTGCAGTTTTATTCTGGTAATAGCTTTTTTTACAGAGAATTGTGAGGATCGTGAGAGAAGGTGATGGTGGTGCATGAATCATGATACGCCTTGTCAAATATAATTATTAATAAATTGTTTCAACATTTTTAAATGCAGGGACTCCCTTCCAGATCTCATTCTATTCAGTCCGGTATTGCACTGCACTGGATCTGAATTCAAGAATTTTTTTTATAAATCATAATTAAAAAAAATATTTTTACGAAACCAACATGATTACTTTTTTTTACAAAAATCATAAGAATCAAAATGTTATTTCGGTCCGAAATTTTTTTTTTATTCCAGACTGAAATGGCATTTCGGTTCGGTCTCCTTTTTAGATTTTCTGCGGCGGCTCATATGAAAACTTGTGAAACTAGTACCACAGAAAATTCAAAAAGGAGATCAGACCGAAATGTCATTTCAGTTTGGGAATAAAAAAAAAAATTTCGGACCGAAATGACATTTTGGTTCTTATGATTTTTGTAAAAAAAAAGTAATTAGGTTGGTTTTGGAAAAAAACAAAATTTTAATTATAGTTTATAAAAAAAATTCTGAATTCAACATAACAACATGCCATCTTTGAAGAATGAAAAAAGCAATCGCAAAAAAACAAAATTTGACGAAGTTTCCATGAGCTGCAGCCTACAGCAATAAGGCTGAGTGCATTAACAAACCATGTGCTATTGTGCCCTTCATTCACGACATCGTCACCTCTTTTCTTTTCGTCGTTTTCACATCTTTTTTTCATCTCCCCTTGTGCCTTCATCTTTATCGGATAATCAACACCTTTCTTTCTTTCTTCTTCTCAAAAGGCAGTCGAACAGTCACAAACTTATCAGATCTATGTTTGTTCACGCGTAACTTTCTCAATCTGTCTGAATTAATGTACAAAGTAAATGTAGATTAAATCATAATTGCAGTTCAATTTGTTTCACCAGTGGATGTAAATACTCTTTATGATTTAGTACACACAAAAAAAAAACTAATTTGGTTAGAAAGTCTTAACAAAGGAACGAAATTTGTTCCCCAATTTTTTTTTATTTACCATCTTCAAAAAAACAAAAAACAAAAACCAATTAATCATTTTTTCTAGAAAATTTAATTTTTACCAAGATCACATTTTGAAACTGCGGTACCAGTTTCAAACTGCGACCCCAGATAGGTACCACAGTTTCAAATTGCGATCCTATCATTATTATGATCGCAGTTTCAAATTGTGTGCCTGGTAACTATAAGTAGAGGCCGACCGGAGAGAGAAAGAGAATTACATTTCATTTTCACCACGAATCTCTTGGACTTTGGGTAAATTTTCTTCTTCTCTTATAATTTTAATTTTTAAGATGGTAAATAAAATACTTCAAACTAAATAGCAATTATTGTGTTGTCACGGAGATGCTCAAAAAAAAAAAGGTATCGCAATTTGAAACTGCGATTCCAATAATGGTAGGATCACAATTTCCCAAAGTTAATAATGTTGATAATTAATAGAAATATAAAATCAAATGACAACTAATTTAAGTTTAATACTTTTCAATCATGTAAATAAGAAAGAAAAAAAAGATCTACAAGGTAACATTATTTAATAGTTCATACCTCGTATTACAGATTATAATAGATGAAGAACAATTAATTTTACAAGTGAAATGAAAGTCAATACCTATTTGATTATTTTACATATTACAATAATCGAAATCAACTTTCAATTGAAATGCTGGGCAATAATTTTACAAGTGAATACTAGACGAAGAGCAAGCAAAAAGAAGAATTAATATTGAAATATTTTCCGATATAAAATGAGAGACTAAATTACAAATAAGAATAGAAACACAGAAACTCATTACAAATTGAAAAAATAAATAAAATAAGTCCATATAGCATAGCGGTCAGCAATAGCGCATAACGCGTAGCGATAATAGAGGTAAGTTATTATAGCTACAACGGTCATAGCTAAATTAGTGAA